>LTAE01008617.1:0-20207 GCA_001647135.1 Pontederia paniculata | reverse complement strand
CTCTTCGGCTGTCTCCTCATCGGGCGTCCACTTTTCCTTGAACCGCCCGTTCTCCATCTCCTTTTTTTACAAGTGTGAAACCATCAGTCGCCCACTGTTCTTTCAGCCCTTGTCTTTGGTTGCCCTTTAAATATCTTCGGTCGACCGTTCAGTCTTTGACTTCACTTCTTAGATCTTTCCCTTCAACATTGGTCGACCACTTCATATGCTTTGGACGACCACTACACACATAGGGTTCTTCTGATATGTCTTCTATGTGTATAGGTCGTCTGTTCTTTAACTTTGATCGACCTATCATGCTCTGTACATGAGTATCCTGTCGTTTAGAAATCAGTTCAACAAGTTTATCAGTCCGGACTAAGTTCCCTCACAAATTTGTGATCATCAAAACACTCTCGAGATCCTAGATTCAATAAGAAGTAGATAAAAATATGGAAGAAGTCTTCATAGAGATGCAATGTGTTGAGGAGCGAAACAACACGTTCGCTATATATTATCTCATGGGCGATGCCAAGGAGTGGTGGAAAGGCACCAAGAACACTAATTTTGCAACACAGGACACCAACTCGTGGAAAGACTTCAAGGAAGCTTTTGAAGCATGCTATCTACCCCGGTACTAGAAGGACCGAATGCAGGAAGAATTTTGCAGCAGAAGCAAGAGGTTATGCCAGTCAAACAATTACCTGATCAAGTTCCTACGGCTTACAAAATATTGCATCGTAGACAAGAATGAAAAGTATGAAACAAAGAGATTTGCCAATGGGCTGCAGTTTGAGCTAAGGGCCAAGGTTATGGGAAGGAATTGCAAGACTCTACTGTGGCTATGAACTTGCCTCAGAATTGGAGAGGGAGCACAAGGAATGGCTGAAGACATAAAAGGAGAAGGTTCTACTTCGCCAACCAAATCGGGATAGGGCTAGATTGGATGATAGAGGACAGGCCAAGGGCCCTGATGGAGAGAGCAGCGCAGGACGATCGCCCCAGACCCTACGAACCATGTTAATTCCAACCCTAGCAACCGTGATAGCAAGATAATGGCCCATGCCCGCAGTGCCAAAGATTTCATATCGAAGAGTGCGACCGAAAGATTGGTGCATGCCTAAACTGTGGGAAGCATGGCAATTTCGTAAGGTACTACCCATACAACGAAAAGAGGATACGGATGGATTAGGGGCATGTTGCAGCCCGAGGTTGATACTAGGACAAGTATACGACATGAGGTTTGAACCCAAATCAGACATCGAGCCATATCTATGATGCCACAGGTACGACCACTAAACTTTACCCATACTACACTATGGTTTAGAATTAACATTGTTCTTAAAGAGGTTATCCCCTAATGACGAACTAAAATAGGTTGATGGATGTTAGGACTAAATTCGATAACAAATTTATTTTTAAGGAGGTTATGATATAACACTCTGACTCGAGGATATGACCCAACGCGGACGGTGTCCAACCAAGATGTGGCCCATGTTGCGTCATACACATGAAATTCGTTAAACTTTGGAAACGAAAGGCTAAAAATGGACCATGTCCAATTTGGATGTGGACCATGTTAAGGCAAAATAAGTTAAAATCACAATTTGTTTTCGAGAAGAATGCAGATCGTGTTGCATGTACATGGAAGAATTCGAGTTTTAGTCAAATCAGGATTTCAAACTTAGTGATGTCCTAAACTGCCTCAAATTCTAATTATCCTCTATATAAACTCTTAACCATGAAATAATTATCCCTAAAGCCTCATTCTTCTTCCCAGTCGCCAGGTAGCCTCTCCTCTCTTATCTTCTCTCTTCTCTCTTCTCTCTTCTTCTCTCTTCTCTCTCTCCTAGGAACCTTTGTGCCTTTATGCTTGGGATTTGCACCAGGAAGGTCTATCAGAGATCGCCGACACGTGGAGGAGAGAGAAGAAAACTTCATGTGAAGGAGGAATGACATAGATCGAGCGCATGAATAGAAGATAATTCTCTCGATAAAAGGTACATAATTAGGATCATAATTAAGGTTATCGATATACGATAGGATGATAATTGATATCGATATATGATAGGTTTTTGTTAGAATAACCTTCTTCTCGAATTTCTCTCTCTTAGTATAAGATTATACTTAAACTAAAGTGTGACGTAACCAACAAACACGAGCCGTGTCTTCTCCCAAACATTGTCCGCGTTCGGCGGACTAAGGCCACATTATCCTCGACGTCGCACGTTTCCTCGTACAACACCATAACATAGAAGGACATGGACCATGTTGGTTTTCGACGCGGGTCGTATTCTTCCAATGAATATAATGAAGCAAAATCCTAAGCCTAAGTGGGTTGTGTCGCTCGGAGACACGACTTGTGTTCTTTATGGAAAACGACAAAGAAGTCTCTAACCCTAAACCTGAGCTACATTACTATCTGACGCGATCGTATTCCTTGAACCATGTTTAGACCAGATCGAAGATGACATGATGGGGACCACGTCACTCGAAGATCGGGACCGTGTTATATGAACATCGTCTACGACTGAACCACCTAATTCACACAAAGTAAAGCGGTCATGTCAACCTTCGACGCGGGTTGTGTTTCATCACAGAATCATCTAATTTACTCATTTGTTTGTATATGAATGATTGTACTGATGAATTAAAATGATTTGATGAATGTTGTAGATATATTTGTCCTTAAACGATAACCTAACCAACTAATGATACGACTTAAAAGTTGTAATGATTGTGATTGAACTGGGCATGAAGAGGATGACCCTCAGTGAATTGAGGGATTTATCCCTATTATTAATGGACCTCATATGTGAAGTAATTGAGTTTCTTCGAAGACAATTGTTTATGGAGATTTTGCTTGAGTTAGAGAGAGACTCTATGGCCTAGCAGCCATATTGGCATCATGAATAATCTAAATCTTCTATGCATTGATGAGACTCACAATGATTGTAATGTTTCTTCTCATTTAAGGAAAGATAAATAGAATAATAATATGGTCCAAAGATAAGGGGTGGCTTGAAAATATTGAAAGATATGAGCATCACATGATTAGATGCAATTGATATTCTTGCTATCAATTGATAATGATATGAAAAGATAATGTTAAAGATCAATGTAACCCGATGTTGAGGAAATGGATTATTTAATTTGCCTAACCAAAATTTATAGTATCCATTGTTAAATTATATTCTTTTAAATATCGAGCATTTTATTTATGATTTTACATACTAGACATCATAGCTCATGGGATATTTCTCCCCTGTGAATTAAATTTTGCACTTAATCAGATGCTTAGTTGATGGCAATGTCGTTGGTGATGATTCAGTTCATGATAGTCTATTGTGCACATGAGATAGGTCAAGGTCAACTTACGAAGTCATGTAATAGAGAAAGGTGAACTTTGATTGGTGATTGATCTTTTTGGATTTAATGTTTGCTCATGATCTTTTATTGGAACTTATGTAATAGACTTTTAATTTCCTTAGTTGAAAAGATGTTTTAGTTAAAAATGTTGGTCTCATATAATATGACTTTGATGTTGGCCTAGTAACTTATCAAAGTAAAGCCAAAGGAAGTAAGCTGGTAGCATCCCCAACAAAACATTTTTTTTCAAGTGGCGAGGTGTAATTTTGGGAGTATTACAGACCAATTCTCACTACATCTTAAAAATGAGTTAGCTATCTCACTTTCGGTTGGCAATAATTAAGGCATGCAACATTAAGCTAACTACAATTGAAGCAATGAAAAATTTGCATGATGCTATGCAATAACAAAAGTCAGTAATTTTTTGCCTCAATGGTCATGTTTATGGAAGAGATTAAAATTTTGAATACCTCCTTCTAGCCTTTACCAAGCACTATTGACATTATTTTGAGTAAACTTGGGGGATGGTAACTAGGTATATTTTTGCCTTCAACTTCAATGATATTTTCTTCAGCTAAAATCTTCCAAATTGTTTCATATTATATAGCTACGTTAGAATCTTCTTTCGTACATATAGTTGCATTAATTTCTACTATGTTTGTTTTTTTATATTGTTCATATTGATGCACTCCATTTTAACTGCAGTGTAAATAACTTTAGTTACATATGCCTGCATCACAATCCTTTTATATATAATATCATGCATAATTGATGCAATTGCATTTCATTTTTATATATCGCTGGCTAGAAATTCTTGTGATCGTGATTGGTGCCTTCCAATGTCTAAGTAGTTTCAATTTTGTCTCCTTGCTTCTGTTTATGCATTACCTTAGGAACATTAAAAACATTCTATCCTTCTTGTATGATTGATCAATGCATATTAGTAGCCAAACACTTTTGTACTCAAATTTTTTAAACATCTAAAACACAAAACAAATTTCAATATATGTATAAATATATATAGTATNCTCGGACAGGAGGAAATATGGATATATCAATGAATTTGTGTGGCCCTTATAAGTTATAAATCCGATTTGAAAACTCGAACCAATAATATTACCGATATCGGGTTTGAGTCCTTGACATAACCCGAAATACTACTGAAAAATATCATAAAATATTATATATATATATATATATATATATAGTATATATATATATATATATATATATATATATATATATATATATATATATATTAGGGGTATGTATAAATAATGCTTAGTAAGGTTGGTGAATAACAACTGAGTAAGAGGTACAACATGAGGGAGGGATTCAAACGATACTTTATGATTATAACAAATAATAATGTAGTAAAGAGTTACTAGATGACTCTCTAATGATGAGGTGTCAATAGTTGGGAAGCTAGATGATAAGACATGTAGTGAATTATTTAAAAAGATAATAGATCGAAAATTATTATGAAGGAGAAAACAAATTAGTTATGGTAGAAATCCATTAAGATGATATAAATAATGAATTTCTAACTACATTAAATAATGATTATATGAAATATAAACAACTTTGGAGTGATGAGTTTAGGTTATTTATTAAATCCAAAAAATACAAATTATAATTATATTATTGCGTGATCATCACAATCTTAAGATGTAGTGCGGAGATGTGTAATTCAATTACACTTAAATAGAAGAATGTTGTAAGTTCTTATCATATAACGTATGTTATTGGATAAGGAGTACTAACAAAATTTAAGCATATGTTGGTTAGGTTCTTGGTTTATTGATTTACTCGAACGTGAAAAACCTAACGAGGTCGAGCATAACTGAGGTGAGTGAAACTCATGAACTTATACATAATCACATAGTTAGTTGTTCAGTTAAATTTTTTAACTCATGTAATTAATTATATTAATTAATGAGATTATCTTTTGATCTATTATTATGATGTGTGGGATTTCATTTTTTTTATGTTTTTACGGATTTCGTTCCATAATTTCCATGGATTCAAAAGTTGTGATGTTATTCTTTTGTCACGGATTTCAGAAAGTTGTGTGATTGTCTGGTTGTTATAAATCTTGCATGACAATCTATATTTTAAATATGAAATTATATAATCTTAAATTAATTATGGCGCATCATGCATATGCATTAGAGCATACATGGTGGCTCGCGTTGGAGCGAGGAGTGGACTCGCAGTGGGCGAGGTGACGATGGTAGCTTTCCCTCATGTTGTCGAATAATGGCTCGTGTAGTTGAGATAATCTACATTTGACAAAGGACGTTGGTTGCTCTCCCTCATGTGGTCGAGCAACGACTAGTACAATTGAGGTGATCTACATATCATGACACTTAGACATTTGGATCATGCATGACATGCTTTATCTTGCATATTGTTTTGCAAATATTTTCCTATTAAATGATGTTGAGTTTGATATGATATATGTTTATCATTTGTGAGACAATTTCGTAATTAGATTTTTGTTTGGATTTGTTTTTCGGCTTTCTTAGTTTGTGAAATTTTTATCCTCACTGAGTCTTCCATGCTCACCCCTCTACTTATTATTTTTTTATGCTTCTAGATGAGAGGAGGAGATGCTCCTCATGGAGTGATGATATTGCTTGATGCATGTTCACAAGGCACTTAAAAGGAAAAATAATTAAGTTGTGTATGAGAGATCGAGAGGATGAGTCATGTATTTCCTGTATTTCATTAATATGGTCTTTACCTATTCGATTAGAACCCTTGTGCCTATGTTCTCTTTATTTGTATTGGAGCATTGTGGACTCCTATTAGGGGCATCTGGCCCATTTACGTTTGTTATCATCGTTATGACATTGATATGATTCGGGCTTGACCCATATATCTTTATGTAAATAGTACATAAATAAATTTTTAGCAAAGGTCATACCAATTTTTTGGCAAATTTAAAAGTTAGATTTATTTTTTACCATTGTATAGTAGAGTTTGAATTTCAAATTTGTAGAATTATGTCAACACCCCTTGTGACGTCCTCGCATCGGGTCAAAGCGTGACAATCATTCGTATTTCTATTATTTTAATGGATTTTCTGGTTTCTGACAAATTCATATACATCCAACTAATAAAGAAAAGACTACTTTTACATGTTCATATGGGACATTTACTTATAGGAGAATGTACCCTGAGTTTGCAATGCACCAACACTTGTAAATTAGCCAAGCACTTTTGTATTCAAATTTTGAACGTTTAAAATGCTCTTACAAGAAATTCAAAGCACTAGTGGCAAGCTTGGCACTTCTCACATCCAATATCTAGTGTTAGGAATCTTAACTCAGTATTATGAATTTTGCTTAGTTAAATCCTAGTCTAAAACAAGATAAACAAGAGAGATCTTTAAAAAAATCATATTGAGAAATAGCCTAATGGAAAGAGTTTGTTGACCATTATGGATATCAGTTGCAAAGCATATTTTCAAAACCAATGCATATTCAGAAAGAGCCAAATACAGGGAATCTGCAACCACTACTTATAGTTATCGATTGTAAAGCTTATATTTCATATCTCAAATGTTCTCTCTTGATCTGTGTTTGGGATTGTTACATTTGAAGTTTCATTTATAAAGAGAGAAGAAGAAGAAAAAGAGCATAAGAGATTCTTGGTTCTAGAAAGTGAATGCGACTTGGTGCCAAGAGTGGATATGGATATATCGTATACTTAAGCTAGTGTTTCAATGGTACATAGGCTGAGGGCAAACAAAAATGAAAAAGAAAACAAGTAACTAGTACGAGGTATGATGTATATTTAGTAGATCTTGCTAATTGGTTTAGGTTCTACATCTTGTTTTTTTCTTTTCTTAATTTCTCTAAGTTTTGAGGACAAGCAAAGAACTAACTTTGTGGGGGGTGGGGTGGGGTGCGGGTGGGGGCAGGGGGGTGTTGATTACTAGTCATTATACACAAGTTTTCATATGTACATGTAGGCTAATTATTAGCATAATCATACATATCATGCATCACTTGGATAGTTTTATTAGTTTCTGCATTATGATTTCAGTTTTGTATACTCTTGTTACATTTAGTCTAAATCATACATTTTAGAAGTTTGAATTGCTATAATGGTCTTTTATTGGTTTAGTCCTATGTTTGTTATTTTTCCCTTCGAACATGATCACTTTTTGATTGGAAAATCAACATCCTGGAATCAATGTTGTTCTATTAACATATGTCCACATTTCCCTTTTTGTTTTTTGAAGTTTGAATATTCTATTATAAATGATAGGTGGCACTAGGAGGCTACATCAAAAGCTTCTTTGTGATCAAAAAATTGAGAGGAAGAGAAGGCCAAAATCAAAAGCTAAGGAATCAAGTTTTGTGAGGAGAAGGTTTGCTCTAAAGAAGGAGACTGAAGTTAAGAAGTGACAATTTGTTATTCATACTACTCCATATTTTGTAACTTGAATCATGTATCCAAGGTAGAATAAAATATGTCTATAATATTGAATCCAGTCATATCTAACTAAACGTTTTATTCTTTTAGGAATGGTGTAGTTTGAGATGTAAGCTAGATGAAAATGGAACTAGTTATCTTTAATGTAGTATCATATTTATTTTATATGGCTATTTTTTGGGTATAATTTTAATTGTACTATAATGTTAGATGTTTAAGAGTGTTAGTTGAGCCTCTTCATTTTGTGTAATATGAGAGGATAATAGAATGTATTCTATGTTTTTTTATTTTCTTTTAGACTTGAACTTTCTTGATTTTTTTTTAATTCTTTCTATGATGTGATGATTAATTTCTTTAATTGATTTATACACAGAAGTCATTATCGCCAAGTAATATCATCCACATTTCTATGGGTTATTGTTTGAGAACTTTTTAATATCATCCACAAAATAATCATTGACCACTTATAAAATCAAGAACTTATGTTTCCTTAAATTTGATGTTAAATTGTTATTCAAGTTTGATATATTTATTTTGAGGGTAAAATATTTGTGCAGCGCTTTATATTACAACGCAGTCCACTTCTCCTCACATTGCATATAAATATTCTAATGTGGACATGTGATCATAGGCTCATATTAATAAGCCTCTAAGAGAATATGAGAGGAAATGTGGCGTTGTAAAATAAAACGCTGCACACTCATTTACCTCTTATTTTGAACATACATGGATGCTAACAATTGATGCTTTATATATGAATTGAGATATTTATCTCATATTATCCTCTACAACACTATCTTAATCGAAAGATTATGATATAGTTATTCCTATGTAAATTTCAGGGAGATGTTGATTTTGTTTTAGTTATTGTGTCAAGACTTAGTGGAAACACATTGAGTTGATTTGAAATATCTCGATCAAAACAAAACTCCATATTACTACATAGACGAAACATATTCTTAGGAGATTATTTCTTAACTGCATTAATCATTTTTGTTGTTTGTGTTAATTAGTTTAATTCTTGCCTTTGAACTAAAATACCTTTCACATAATTTGCCAACAAAAAACTCTTGGCATATTATTTCTCTATGTTCATCATTTGTTTTTCACAATTTGTCAAAAAACCTTTCATGATATCTATTTTCAGTAAATTATTTCTTTAATTTTAGTTTACTATGGATAAGATATTATGGTTACACTACTTGATCTATCCACTCGCATATTTGAGAAAGCTAAGGGTTAAAATTTGTTTGACGCCATTTACATCATTCTCACATCACACTCCATATTTTGCATATTTTGCATACGCCACTAGCAATCCCCTCACCGTATCTCTCAATTTGATCGCACTTGCGACACCTTCTTGTCGCACCCACAACACTTCACCTCTATCTTTTATCTATATGCACAGTTTCCTCGGTTGCTATTCATGATTTCGATAACTATTGCAATCGAACTTATTTGTAACTTTTGATAGCCTTTGTTGCTTTCTTTGTAGCAAAAAGATGAGAAATGCTAGAAAGGGAAATCATATTTGACTTGCTTTAGTTGCTCGACCAACTTAAGAATGAAGGCAACATCAAGTGGCAATATTGGCCTCGAAGGATTTGTCTTTCCTTGAATAAAGAAGCTCACAATCTTGGAAACATTAATTTGAATCCTTCTTTAATTAGTCGAGTGACGTACAATTTTTAAGAGACTGGTCACCTCATCCTTAAGATCTCAAATTGATTTGCATCAATTGAGGAATATATCTGACAACTACTTGGAGACCAAGGACAAGACATGATCAACAATTAAGGAAACCTTTGGATTCTCGTAGTGTGACTTGTGAACGAAGGATCACGTCCGTCCGCGACAATATCAACTACTTAAGGAACACCTCATCCACCATTGGAGGCATCTTTGCATCACATGCTCAGGAAGAGCAAACCTGCATCCGCCTTAGTTCTTCTTTTCACCGTTTGCATTTTCTTGGAATTTTGATAGTCGTTGTCTTCCTCCATGAGATTCAACGACTACCTCCTTAATTTCTAGGGCTGGTGAAGTTTGAGGTGTGAATTTTGTTGTCTCATTTGCTTTTATGAATTAATCCAATTAGTTTTACTTTTTATATTAGCATCAACTTTGTTGCAACCATATGCTTTAATTGGCTTTGAACATTTTCTTGTGAGATTTTGTTCGTCCATCGATTTTATGCCTTCAAACAATCCCATATTGGTATAGCTAGAGAGAATATACTTAAGTAGAGGGTCAAGAGGCTTGTTTCAACCGAGATCTGATCGCTTGTGATGGGGGGAGCGACAAGCCTAAAGGTCACTTTTAAGATTGTTAGAACCGAACCGGACAACGACCTGGAGAAGCTTCCAAGTCAGGTCGAACCGGTTAAACCGATTAAACTGGATGGTCGAACCGAATACTATTAGAAAATATTAAATTAAAATATAATTTAGATGAGAAATCAAATATAACATGGTTAAATACGAAAAAGTTAAATTTACTCTCAAATTATATTAGTTGTGATCAATTAGCATTTTATTTTATATAAAAACTATTAATAATATCTTAAACAATACTTATTCAAATATAAGTATCAATTAAGTATTTCTTTTATAACTAAAAAGAAAAAGGAAACAAATTGGCCTAAAAGAGCTTGAATTACAAATTTATTTATGGGCCTATCATTCTCAAAGCCCAATTTTCTTTTTTTTTTCTAGCCCAGTTTTCTTTTTTCTTTTTTTCTATTTTATAATTTAATCAATCGGTTCACTAAAATTGGCTAGTCAAGTGGTTCAACCCTCTTTTTATTTTTTGCCCGACTTCATCTGGTTCAATTCCTTATCCGATTTTGACAAGGAACTAGGACTGGCTCAAGCCTTGATCAACAATCGAACCAATCGCAGTTTGACAATCCTGTCCACTTTAGTAGTCTACCTACCCTTACAGAGTACCCTCTCGTGAGAGTTTTGGGCATTCTCTTAGTTCAGTACAATGAATATCCCTTTTTATAGTGTTGAATATCCCAGTCATCATAGCGAGAACTGGCTAACCGAGTCAATACTTCGCCTTGTCACACTTTGTTGATCCTCGAATGTCACTTCTATTCCAGCATTGCTCGAGAGATGATGACTAATAAGAGTGAGTTTCACGTTTGAGACAATGGGTGTGACGACTGATTAGCCAAGGCATCCTGAATTAACCCATTGGAAATTTATGAATAGCTCGGACATTCCTCCATCCCAACGCAACGAGAGCTAATTGAGTAGTATTTTGATCAAACTGGGTTCAAGCTTAATCAAGTAAATCTTGAATATCCATGTCAGAAATTCCTCACAAGAGCAAACTGATATCAAATCCTAAGTCGAATTTATTTTATATGTTTTAACAAATAACAAAAAAAAATGAATCCATACCCTAGAAATCCATTATCATAGTTCGTCACAAAACATCTTTTTTGTCCTTTACTTCTATGCAATCACAAACCAAAATGTTTTTTTGTTAAGTCAATTTTTCCAAGTTTTCCTTGTCACATGTGATAATATTTGTGTTTGACATTCATCGTACTACAATTGAGCCATTGTGCTTGAGAATTTTAGTTGTGCAAGTTGAACTAGTATAAATTCAAAAACACGTCATGTAGCAACCTGAGACGCAACTTATCTCGGGCATTGCGGCATCCTACATTGCAAGCATAGACCCACCCTGCATCCTAACCTCATTCGACCCCACTTGACGTTGCAATTCAAGTAGCATATGAACATGTCAGAACATGAGGACTGAAGCATCGACAAAATGTGAAAAAAGAAATAAATTGAGAGTAATTAGAAAAATGTCTTGAAAAGAAAGAAATTATTATAATGTGAATAGCCGTACACATTTCCCTACAAGATTTCAGCCAGATCTCATCTTCAGTTGTTCAAAGAACATGACCTACAAGTTTCTGAGATGTTTGTAGAAAGATACATGAATATTTCACAATGGAAAAAAAAGTATATAGGAATATTGACAGCAGTAGCTTGTGAGCATGCTTTAAGGAACCAAACTTCTGTAAGGCTCTTCCTCATCCGCTTGTCAACTAGCAGGAACAAATTTTCTCCTAAAAAGGCAATTCACCATCATCGGGTTTCTTAACGAGTATCTGATTATATCGTGGGCGTGATGTCTGTAAACAACTCCAACCATTAGTAGTTCAAATGTGAATTGAAATGTTTGATCAGAGTAAGAAACAATTGTAATCTTCAAACAACTTGTCATCAAGTTGTGTATTAGATGCTATCAAGCTAGAGGTTTATGTTGTCATTACAGCATGCCTTCAAACATGTCATTTATTAAAAAATTGTTTGATATCTAAGATATTACACACAATTAGTTTTGAAGAAAAAACCACTGTCAAGAACCTTCATCCTTCATGATGATTCTTAGTTTGCTGACAAGACTGAATTGGTTCTTGATGTGACATACTTCTGGTCTTAAATACAGTGGGGACTTTTAACAAAATTAAGACAAAAAATTCAGTAGCTAGCATTTATTTCTTTTGTTAACTGGAAGATATTACAAATTTGCCATATTGACTTTCTGATTTTTGTGCTAATATACATGAATATGATATGTCAGTCAAAAATATTTTTGTAGAAAGATTCATCCTAAAAAAACAAAAAATCATGTCATGTACTGACTTGTGAACTGCATACAAGTATAGTTACCAACTCAGCATGCCATATGGAGAACTAAAGCTACTTCCATCTCTTCTACACTGACATGTCTCCTTTTTACTCACTACCACCACCACCACAGAATGGACAATCTCTTCACTCTGAATGAGAAAAAAGGGTTCTTTGTCACCCTCACCATTGTTGCATTACCTACTAATCTTTATTCTCCCTAATGGTGGCTGGGGGTATCACTGGTACAGAGAATATCTGGATTAATCACTTGGATTTTTTTAGAGGGGTTAATCATTTAGATCAACTGAAACTGATATATCTTTTGGCATAATTACTGAAGGAGCAATATTTTTTAGCCTCCGATGAATTTTATACAAAATTGAGATAATATGCCCTTCATTTTATGCTGTGTCTGCACCGTTTTTTTCTCTACCCTTATAAATGGAGGCCCTGACGGGGGGTCCAACCTCAGCGAGTTAGACAAGGGTGCCCCTTGGCCCCTATGTTTGTTTGTTATGGCCGTTGATGCTCTAGCCAGATGTAATTTTTCAGCCTGCAATGAGGGCATTCATCTAGCTTCTCTCCACTCCAGAACCAAGGTACTCTCATCTGATTGCTACAATATGCTGACGATACCTTGTTTTTTATAAAGGCACTGAGATGGCAGCAAGGAGGGTCGTCGAACTCATTGATTTTTTTGGCGATTTCTCATGCATATCTATTAACCACACTAAATCATCATTCATACCTTTCGGTATGGAAACAGAGGAGGCAATTCAGTGTTATTTGGTGTTCAAAACAGCAATTTGTAGGCTTCCATTACCTTATCTAGGCCTACCACTCTCGGATAAAAAGTTACTATCCAGATATTGGACTCCAATGGTTCAACGGGTGGAGAGGAGATCGGAGGGATGAAGTTCAAGACTTTTATCTCATGGGGGCAGGCTGATCCTAGTTCGCATAGTTTTATCAACAATACAAATGTACCACTAGTCATTATTTTGGATGCCTATTGGAGTACGCAAACGGATTGATGCACTAAGGCGGAGGTTTTCATGGAAATTATCGGGCAACAATACTCGCGGCCTACATCTAATGGTCTGGTTGTGTGGGGGCAGGTTGATCCTAGTTCGCAACATGTCATTACTTTGGATGCCTATTGGGGTACACAAACGGATTGATGCACTAAGGAGGAGGTTTTTCTAGAAACCGTCGGGCAACAATACTTGCGGCCTACATCTAATGGCCTAGCTGGATGTATGTAGACCAAAGTCAGAGAGCGGATTGGGTGTTCGGGATCTCCAGAAAATGATCGAAGCACTCCTATCTAAAGGGCTACATCGGTTACTAGGACAGCACCAGGATTTTTGGACATCCATTATATTCACATGCCATGGTAGATCACATTTCATAGTTGGACGACACTAACACAGGGCTCATCATCTTGCTGAAGGCTATAATGTCTAATGGCAAAGTTATAAAGATTTTTTTGCACCCTCTCTGGGCTCAGGCAACAACTTTCATTTTTGAGAGGATGCTTGACCTTCTCCGGTTCCTTTATCAGTGTCATTCCGAAGATTAGCAACCATATGCACAGAGTCACCCAGCCACCATAGCTAAATGTCGGTTTGGATCTCTTCACTCGAATAGTGTTTGGACACCTCATTTTGCCTCTGCATTATCAAATCAACGAGTTGAGGATCTCCTCCTCCTTGAGCAGCTGAAGGATATATAACCTAAGAATAATAGACAAGATTCTTGTACATGATCTGCTAGCCAATTTTCAGTTCGGACACTATATAAACCGTTGGATGATGGAAACAAAATCAATGATGTCGAGTTGCAAAATGATTGCAACCTTATTCGGCAGTTGAAAATCCCTATCAGGATAAAGATATTTGCATGAGTTTTTAGGCGCCAGCGTCTACGGACCAAAAATATCATTTCAAGATGGAACAATGGATTACGCATAATGTGACCTCTATGCGATGTTGCTGAAAAGGATCTAGAACATCTATTTTTCATGTGCCCTATGGCGAGAGCTGTTTGGAGAATTTCGAGGTGCCAGTGGGTGGATTCTACATCTTCACATGGTTTTTGAAGATTCGATTGAGTTGGAGGTCAACAACAAGACATCATCACTTATGTGGAGTGGGTTGTGTGGGCAGAGGACGACAACAAGGTCATACAAGGCAAGGGAGATGAGGAGGCCCAGGTGGTCCATTCTGGGGGATGGACGAACAATGCGGCGACGATGGCGACAAGGTAGGTCTAGTGAAGGAGGATGGGGGTGGCTGGGGAGAAGACGACGAGGTGCCTTGGCGGAGAGGTTGAAGAGGAGGAGGGTCGCGGATTGGGTGTCGAGGGGAACGGAGAGGCATTGGAGGACGTCGAGGAGGATGGGGCCTCCCATGGTCGCGAGGGCGAGGAAGGCGAAGAACCAGGTGTAGCCACAAAGGAACCCGATGAAGCAATAGTAGTAGAGGAGGACAAGGGCGAAGGTGACAACGACCATGATGGCCACGAAGGCAATGACGTGGAGGAGGTCACCGGTGAGCTTGCGGGAGGGCTAGTCGAAGGAGGATTCGGAGTAGACGAGGGTCGAGGCGATGGTGGCAGAAGGCGGTTGCGGCAGTGCCGGCGCCGACGAAGGTGGAGGTGGTGGTGGAGATGAGTAGGATGACGAGGATTGTGAAGATGGAGACGAGGGATTTGACCCTGATCAGCTTGGCGCCCAGGGCATCCAGGACGGTGTCGGCCTCCAACGTAGGTATGCAAGGGGTTGCCAAAGAAGATGATGGCGGATCAAGTCGACACCTCGGTAGATGGATGTCCGGCAGACCGAGAAGACCACATAGTTGGATCTAACTGTCCAATCGCCTAAAGGTCTTCAAAAGGGCAAAATAGTCATTTAATTATTAAAAAAATAGAAAATCAGTCCGTCGGATAAAACTGTCCAATCTAAAAAAATGTAGACCTACTTATGCAGTTCTGCCCGATTTTATAGTTCAGCGTTAGATCTAAAATTTTACAATAGTTTGAGAAAGGTTTAAGGAAATATCCCAAAATTTGCTACTTCTGCAAATCGCGACATTAAAGAAATTGCATAATTAGAGGGTTTAACCAAATTTAAGATATTCCTGTGATTTGTCCCTTGATGAATATTGACTGCTAGTGTTAGATACTTACATGGATTTTCATGTCTATCACATGATGCTTTGGATATGTAGGTTTTCGGACACATTACTTCTGATGGCAAAAAAAAGTATACCTAAATAGCTTGACCCAACCTCCAAAAGCTTGCCCCGAGCTCCATTTTTGAAAACATTATCCGCTGATTTATTTTCATTTTCCGCATTCTGAATATTCAGCATTACTATATTTAGATTTTGGGATTCTGAACTAATTTAAGGAGGTTTTTAACTGATTTCCATGATTTGTGCGATTTGAATATTTGAAATTTTAAATCCTTTTTTTGTTTTTGTTGCAACTGAGGAACCGGAGTAACTTCCATAACTGACACTCGGATTTTGCGGAGCTGACCCCTCACCTAGCCTAGATTCTGGGGATTTTGCATATTTCGAGTTCTTCTCACCTCCAAATTCTGGGGAAGCACAGGAGAGGGTCTGAAGACGACACGAAGGGGATAAAAGGAGAGAGAGGACGACGTGACCAAGGGGAAGGATGACGAAGCGCCGAACTACTTTTGTTTTTGCACTTAGTTTATTTTCCGGCGAGAACTATGTTGGCTAGACTATTTTCTTATCTTGTAATTGTTATCCCAAGATGTCCGGCTAAACTCTTATCGCCGGAATCATTGGGAAACTTCTATTTCATTTTCAATATCGTCTACTTGAATCTCGCGTGATGATTTGTGATTGAAAGTTTGTGTTGAGTTTTCTTGTTGATTCGCTTGATTCTTCCCAAGTGCGCACTATCCACAAGGCCCTTATAGTGTTGCTACCTTCACATAATGGGCCGAGAGGCTAGTGATGAAGTTTGGAGGAACCTTATTCCAGGTTATGCGTTCTGAGTTAGGGGATAGGTGAGAGTTTGCCCCTACCTCCGGAGCTTGACCCAGAGCGAACAACAATAATCTTGAATTTGACTTATGGATTTAGATAGAGAGGAGAACCGAGTGACCTTGACCTCGAGAGAGGTTTGATAGGTGACTTAGGGAACAATTCTCTTAATCGGCTTAGCGAGCATACGCCGCGAGAGTGGGGGCTTGCTGATTAGGTTACCGCTGCAAGAGCAGGGTGATGCTCCGACCTGAGAAAGCTCTCTAGCTGAACCTCTAGGTCCCCCTAGGAAAAGAGGTCAGTGCACGCTGAGAGGCGGTACCCCTCTGGAACTTGGGTGTCAAGATTTATATTCTTTTATCGGAATTTAAGATGGTGAGCTCTTCTCCCAGAGAGAGAGTGTGACTATGGTCAGATTACATTTGGTCAAGCCTTGAGCCTCCACCGCGAGAGCGGGAAGGTGAANGGCCTAGGCGGTTTTTTTATATTTTCACGTCAAAAAGCGGATGGATGAGATTCAGAGGTGAACCCAAGGTTCTGGTGTCCTCTCATCATTAGAATTATCTTTCTTTCAATTTCTGCAATTTCTATTTTAGAAACCCAAAAACTTATTTCTGTTTTAAATTGATTACCCCTCACCTATTCCGATTGGGCTTGGACCTCTAGTGTCAAGCCCCAACCTCGAGAGCTTGACTGTGGAAAAGTGGAAACAGAGGCATGAAAACGAAGTTTTCCCGTGGATCGATACCTGAAGTACTCGAGGATTGCCGTATACTTGCGGTGATAGGAGTATGTTAGGTTTATAAATATTAAAATTTGAAGTGAGGACAATCTTTTACAGAAGATTGACCCTGGATTTACGCCTTAACATGTGGGCATTCTTTATCTTACCCCCACACTTCGCATCAACTTCTTCCCATATTTCTTTTCTTTGTTACATTTTCTTTCTTTTTCCCAAGTGCAGCAATAAACTAGAGCTGTATTGAAATATCTTTTGTACTACACAAATATTTTCTCTATTCATGTTTCTTGTTCCTTAATTGTCTGCCTTATCCGCTCATTCATGTTACTTTCTATTTATTACAGAATAAGGTCAGCGTTCTTATTTCTTAATGGAACCCTCAACATGTATCTTTTTCTATATGATTTTATAAGATCATTAGCCAGATTGCATTGACAATATCTTGAAGCAAATATAATGAAGCAATCAGAACAAGAAAATCAAAGCAAACTTCAATGGTTATTAAAAGTGAACCCAACAATATAATCTAAGCATGGAAAATTACCTATTTGTGTAATTATCCTTTCCTTCCTCAAAAGAAAAAACAATATAATCTAAGCATCAGAGAATTTCAAATTATTAATTATCAGTTTTTACTTCACGATTAAAGCCAGTATGTACAGGGGACAATAACCCCCTTGGAGTCAAGACTTTCCTTTCGTGATCCCACCTCTTGTAATCCTATAGAATACAGTTAGGCCCCCTTCAACCTAAAAGCACACCCGTGCATTAAATACCCAAGACAATTGAAGGCACGCAATTTGCTCCCATATGTAATATAGCACCAAAAGCACCTCTTCCTAATATTCTGTTATCATATAAAATCTTGAAAAATTCCAGCATTATAGGTCATGGCAATTTTAGGCACACTATTTGCATCTAGAAGAAATATAAGCATCAAAAGTACTGTTCTTTCTTTTTCTTCTGATATTATTGGCTTTGAATGAGAGCATACAAGCATAAGAATTCCAAATCAAACTGTGCCTTTCTTTGAACTGATTCATTATTCCTTAGTGTCCACTTGTGATTTAACCTACGTTTTTAATTGTGGATGCATCCCGACAACTGCTTTAATTAGGATGCTTATTCAATTTATGCGGATGAGACTTCAACTACAATTCATAAAGCATCTGTTAAATTCTAAAGGCGTATAGATCAATTAAACATAAAGACACTAACTTTTTATAAATCTCGAATCAAGTAGCAGGAAATCTATAGGGTTTGATGCAAGAAACCATTCTTCCGGGCAAAATAACCATGCAATTAGATCCAAGACCGGATTTAAAAAAAAAAACTTTTGCTGCACATTTCTTGAAGGGATCAGAAGAACTCACGAGGTCTTTGAACATGAGGAAGGCAACGCAAAGGAAGAGGAAGAAGAGGATCTCGAACTCCGCCAGCCGCACGAAGGCGAACACCGCGTTCACCGCCCTTGTCAGCAGCGACTCCCGCCGCAAGGGACGGCCTCCCCCGACACCACCTCCTCCGCCTCCGCCTCCACCTCCGGTGGGCCTTCGCCGCTGCATCTTCGGTAAGCTGCCGTCGATCGTATCGACCAGCCCCAAAAGGAGAATGAAATTTTTTTGTAAGACTCGTCGTCGAAGGCCCGACCGAAGGAAAAAAAGGGGGCTCTCAGCAGTTGGGAGCGTGACATGCACGTGAGAGTAAATGTTATATTACATGCATGCCCTCCAACAAAACCTATTCTTCCTTCTTTTATTTTCATGTTATTTTTTCCCAGTTTTTGTTGAGAATATTTATCATATAATTATTTTGTCCAATATTAGATGAGTTTAAATTATTAGAAGGGTATCACATTCATCCTTATATTTACATTTACAACAATACTAAAGTTTTAACACCTATAGAAAGTTATGATTTATTTAGTGGACTATGTTTCATGATGACTTTAAAGTTTATGATAGTATAAACTTTTAAGGGGGTATTAATCATGTGAGTATTAAAAAGATCTCTAAGAAAAAAATGAGGTCTTAGAAACTTTCTTTGATCTAGTATTGATCCACGTAATGTATTTTGGAATATTAAAATTTTATGAAATGTACTTCTGGAATTACATTTTTAAAAATATAATATTATGGACTTTGGTTCATCCATATATGTTTTTTTTATAATTAACATGAAAATAAAGTTTTTATTTTTTTTATTTTTTTTCTTTCATCTCCTGTTTTACTTTTCTATATCCTCTCTTTTTCCTTGTGTTTGTCTTTTTCATTTATGTAGGATCTAGCTGGCACCAAAAGAGGAAATAAATTAGTGTATAAAACTTTTTCGACTATTTCTAAAATGATTCGTTATATAAGCGAAAGCATGCAGATGCAAATATAAGCAATAAGAAGAAATAAAAAATAAACAAACAGTGGTTTGTTGACGAGGTTCGATCGAACTTCTAACTTACGTCCCTGCTTCGGTCTTCTCGAACTCGAGACATCCGGAGATCACTAAACTCATTCTTCAAGGGCAAAGGCTCCCTTACAACTTTGCATTTCTTTATCATAGGACAAGGAGACAACCTTCTACAAGTTCACTTTTGAACTCATACTTCCTTCTATCCTGGATTCTTCACTTGAATCTCAGAAGGAGGAACTAAGACTTTTTCACTCAAGCACTCAGTAGCTAATTTTGTCAAAGTTACTTTCCAAGACTCTTGGGATTACAATTTATACTCTGCACAAACGACTTAATCTGTCACTCAAAAATCTAGTCGTTAATGCAAGTACAGTACCATTCACCTACCCCTCGGTCGTCCGTTGCTCCTGCCTCAGTCGACCGCTGCTCTGGTGAAGTCTTCACTTGAACTGTCGTCTGGTGCTTCGGTCGTCCACCGTTCACCCTCGGACGTTCGCAGTTCAAAGTTTGAAGTCTTTGTTCCTAAGTCAAGCTCCTTCGGTCGTCCGCCAAACCTTTGGCCGACCGATCTTGACTTGT
>LTAE01008616.1:7561-20207 GCA_001647135.1 Pontederia paniculata | reverse complement strand
CGACCGTATTCTCCCTGATTGCTTGATATTTTTCCCATTTTTGTGTGCTTGTCGTCTCTTGTCAAAATAAATACAACTTTGTGTAGATCTCCGAATATTAGACATAAATAATATCTAAATAAACTCAATTTTAATAACAAAAAGAGTCGATTCGCGTTCATTTCATTCACTTATCATCTACCTTGCAGTAGCTTTCACTATCATGATACCTCTGACAATGTGGGCAAACTCTCCTATTATCTTGTTGTTGTTATTGCCCTTCACTATATGGGTAAGGACTAGAATGTTCCTCTCTGCGGTTATCTCTTTCAATATGAGCTTTGGCATATCTCCTATCATTTCACCTAACCCTTCCCCGACTTGGTGGAATTTTTCGCAATGGGCAAAAGCCTGACGGAGCATGAACAATATCACTCTCTTTTTGAGTTTTCATGCATTCCATGTACTCCATCTCTAGTTCTAATGCAAGAATTGATACCTTTTGCAATGCCTCTATGTTTACACTCCGTCATCTAATAGAATGCTCTTTCGAAAATACTATGTCTTACATCTTTGATTTAATTTTAATCAAAACACAAAATGCGAAAGTCAATACTTTAAAATAAAATATTCAATTAAAAATATAACTAATAAAAATAGATTTTACCCAATCCAAAACACTTTTTGTTGTGCCAAAAAGAAAAGGACCAAATCAAGCAATTTCACTTTCTCATAATAGGTGAAAATTGATTATCCTCTTTCTTTCTCTTAAGTTTTTTTTTTCTTTTGAAAAGGGCACCCTCTTAAAAATATTTATAAAAAATTATATGATAAAATTCTTTTGGGAGAGTTTGGTTGCTGAAGTCTATATTCGCGTTATAATGATTATGCTATTCTATAGTATTTCCATTTTCTAGAAGTCAGAATAACTGTTTATTGTTGGCTAATACTTATTGCATGCATAGTAATGCATTTTTTTTTAAGGCAAAGCCAGTGAATAGGCTGCCCATTTAATTGGCGACAAGTCAAATAACAAAAATGAATCATTGATGTGCACAGTGACATTAAAAACAAGGTTGTTCATTATTTTTACAATATTTTAGGACTGTTTTTTTTGTTTTGTCCAAGAACTAACTATTTTAGGCTAATACTTTTGAGTTTTTTTATAGTTTAAATGATTGTAGATTCCGATTAATTCGGGGAATAGAGATTTTCCCTTTCGGAGCCAAGTTCCGACATTTTATTCCGCGGGACAGGAATAGAAATATCACTCGTAAGAGATGACATCAGGGAATCGTTCCCACGTATATATATATATAGTACTTAATAAATTATTATATATAATAATAATAATAATTTTAATAAATAAATGGGTAAATTTTCTATTAATTCGTCTTGTTATTAATAAATAGAATTTTCAGATGAAATTATCTTATTTTGCAGCACAAAATTATGTGATTAAAATTATAGTATCAATTTCATTTTTTCCAAGTTAACATCGAAATTTTGATTGTATTTGTGACTAACAAAAAAATTGTCAATTCATATTTTCCAAGTTAACATGGAAATTTTGATTTTATTTATGCCAAATAAAAAACTTACTTTCACCATCTTTATATATGTATTTGCATAAGATTTTCATTTATTCTCAATAAAAAAATCCAACTCCTTATTTTTGTCATAAATTATTTTAGTTTTTAACAAAAAAATATCTGTTTTTTATTATTTATTATGCGATTATAAATATGTAAAATGTCTATTACTTATTTTTTAGGGCTAACTTTTACTTGATTCTGCCTATTTATTATAGAATGTAATAATACCAAACTGTGCAAATAGAATTAATGGCCGATTCACTCATGACAATTATCTAACATCATGTTGATGTATTTTTTTAATGTTTTTATCAGTTGGAATCTTTATTAGATTTTTTAATAATCGTTAGACCAAGGATTAAACATATATGCAAATTCTTAAAAACTTGAGTTGTAGTTGAATTTGGACCCGTCGGTAAATGTTGTTTGAATAGAATAAGTCAACTTTATTTCATTAATATCAATGTGATATAATTTAAAATGCTTAAATTTAGACATATATGTGTAATATGATTTATGAATAACTTTAATTAAAAAGATCCAATCCTAATATCATATTTTTATTTGTAGTTGCACGGATGAGCTACATAAAATTGTATTATATTTTATCTACGTGTTAAAAATTTACATTACTTTTAATAATATTAAAATGTGAAGGTCCACTAGGTATATTCTCTCTCCAAGACAGGTGCTATTATTATTATTATTATTATTAATATTATTATTATTATTATTATTATCTTCGTTGGATTAAATTTACGACAAACTGGTGAGAGAAAGCGGAGAGAGACAGAGGGTGGTGCAACGTTAACAAACGCAACACTGCGAACATCACAGAAGGATGTCATAGACTAATTTGACAATTTGTGGAACAATATTTCGGTAATAAAAAGAAGTTTCAAGTTACTTTTTGTAGGGCGGCAGAAGAAAAAAAAAAAAGAAAAAGTAGTGATTTGAGTTGTTCCAACTTCCACCAACCAAATATGCAACGTGAGAGGTCTGAAGCAAGCTCGCCGTCATTCTGGCACGCGGCTGTCTCCACCAAATAAAGATGCCAATAATTCCTATTTTGCACGTGTTTTCCTTATTCTTCTCATGTTCTCTCTCTCTCTCTCTCTCTCTCTCATGTATAAATACACCCACGTCCTCGGCCTGTCTGAAATCCTGCACAGGAAATAAGTACAATTCTCCATCTCCTTCCTTCCTTCCGGTTCTTAGCTGAACAAGAAAGAATCTTCCAATTTGCTTCACACGAAGGAAGAAAGAAGCAGCAGAAGAAGATGGCGGTGCCAGGCGAGAATTGCGATACCGAGCTCCGGTTAAGCCTCGGCCGCAGCGCAGACGTGTGCCCGGCTGAGTCCATCTCGTCCAGCAGAGGCAGCGGAATCGACGGATCGTTCGGGGACTCCACGCACTGCCCACAGCAACAGCAGCAGCAGCAGCAGAAGAAGAAGATTACCGTGTTCTACGATGGCCAAATTTGTGTCTGCGACGTCACAGAAGTTCAGGTACTTAATTGTCCTCCAGCTTCCATGTCTGTTATGTTAATCTGCAGCAATTGCATCTTTACAGTACTAAGATTCTGATTCATTTTAACCTAAACAGGCTAAAGCAATCCTATCCATGGCGAGGAGAGAGAGAGATGATACGATGACAAATAACAATAACAACAACAACAACCAGCTTGCGGCACAGTTGTCTCCGTCTCAGGCGGCGGCGCCACCATCAGCGGGTCTGTCCATGAAGCGGTCACTGCAGCGGTTCCTCCAGAAGAGGAAGAGCAGAATTGGCGCCGTGTCTCCTTACAACGCTCAGAAGAAGCAGGAGCTGTTGCTGTTCCCAATCGACTCCTCCAACTCATTTCCCTTCTGAGTCTTTTCTACTTGAATTCTTTTGAATTGAATACCGGAGTTGATGTAATTAATTACATTTTTCTGAGGTGTTACACTTACACCCCCAAAAGATAGATTGTAACATAGAAAATTTTATTCAGTCTTCTGCATTCAAAGAACAAAACAAAAAAAAAAAAATTGAATACCAATTAGCAGTGTGCAAATTTATCTTTTGCAGTTTTGATATAGAAAAAAATGAAGGCGCTCCTTAATTAAGTAGAAAGCATCATGCTACCTATAATTTTAATTGTAGGATCTTTAATCTATGGTAATTTAATTTAGAAGAGAGAAAAAAGTAGAAGAGAGAAAATTTAATATTCATCATAGATTTAACATCCTACAGTTGATAATGTAGGTAACATGGTGCTCCCTATTTAACTACGGAGCACCTACTTTGAACCTTTTGATATAATAGATTGAACATCAATTCTAAAGACCTAAAATAGAGAATGAAAATTAGTTTCATATAGATAAAATACGGAGCCGGTCATGAGTTTATATGTAATTACCTCCTTTATCATTTAAGACTCGTACGGATTAGGCCCAAATCGAATAATATTTTAAATGAAATGAAGATTTTATAAAAGATATCAGAGCCAACATCGCATGCTCACTTGAATTATGTGGGATGAGATGACTCAATGAGAACATTGAACCACGAATGAAGAAAAATGTAAACGCCCAAGATAGAGAATGAAAATTAGTATCACGTGAACAAAATATAGATGCGATCATTGACTTAGTTATCTTTTTTATCATTCAAGACGTGTTTTAAATTTATACATACTAGACCCAAAGCAGGATTAAACTTTTTAATATTATTGATAACACATATAATTTAATAAATTGTGAATTCAAATCTCGACATTGCTTGTATTAATTTTTTTCATATATTAAACTTTGAAGTAGATCAAGGTTATCAATCATCACATATAAAAATACTAAAAATATAAATAAATTTAAACTTTTAGAATTATTAGTAGCACATCTTATTTAAAAAAATACTTTTGGAGTTTTACTGTGCAAACATGTTCATATTTGTTAAATACTATTTTTTTATTATATTAATTAATATTATTTCAAATCGTCTCCAAAAAAATAAAAAAGAATAATAAAAAACAAGTGTCCACTCTGTGAACGTTAATTCGTAGTCGTCATTGTCAACTCAGCAACCTAAGATTTTGCCTTTGAAGATAAGTTTGCATTCCTATGAGGGGACATGCCGGAAATAGAAAACCAATAAATAGTATTAACAAGACATGCATAGACTTAAAAGAAAGATTAGATTAATACGAAATTATAGAAACATAAAAGTTTCAAATCAGAATCTTTTAATATTAATATGCATGTACGTACGTATCTTATCAAAGACCAGTTAAAGCTCCAATTTGTTAATGTGACCATGTGTTTTGGATCGCAGGTATTTTTCTTTCCAAAACAAAATTGCTTATGGTAGTGGGTTGGTCAAGATTGTGGCAAAATTCTACATGACAAATAGTAGCCTCTGGGGCTTCAACGGAAGGAAGCCAAGTTTGATCTCTGACTCACGACTACATAGTCAAAACTATGACTCACCATCAAAATATAAATATAAAATATAAAGAAATATCTTTATGACGGTGGATAATTTAATTTATTCTATCATCTAAATGGTATTTAATAAAACATTTTGTCAAACATTTTCCACTTCCATTATGATATCATATTAAAATAGATGAGTTGTCAACTATTTCCAAATTTCAGATTATAAAAAATATTTCTCTATATTTATGTTTTAGTCCATGCAAAATGTCTAAAACAAACCTTAAACTTTTCAAATGTTCATGGGATTCTTGGAGCATTCGTTCATCGAGAAAAATCTAGGGTGATTATATCTTTATTTGTTCAAATCTCACAAGACATTACGGGGTGTGTTTTTTCATAAGAAGAAAACAAGTTTCACATTTTTTTTTTGTTTCTCTAGTCAATGAAAAACTTTGATGGATGAGTTTTTGTATTGACAAACAAGTTGTGTACAACTTTGAAAACAGCTATTCGATTCTGATTTTAGTTTTATTTCTGTTGGTCTCAACACGGAGGAAAACGTCTCATTTTTCTTCATCTATTGCTATGTGATACATCGAATGTTATCCGGATGTTCCATTTCCCCGTAATAAGCCATTTCTTTTGCACACATCATTTCAATTTAGATGGCTAAAAGAATATGAAGTTTCTACCAAACCACTCAAACAAATAAGCAACATGTTGTTCAAGATGCATATCTGAATTCAGAAAAGAAAAAGAATCCAAAGAGCGTATCATAAGAAATGATGGAAGATATGGCAGAATGCAGCAGGGACAAATATTTGAAAACTCACTCCTCCATTTTAATTTGTTTCATTGGGAAAATTATTCTCCAGTCACTTCCAGGACCATGAATGAAGCCAGCAATTGTCCTCTTCATACTGGAACAATATATGTTGCAAATTATTCCAGTTCTAGAGACAACCCCGAGGTATAGCCTTGAACACATCTGTTCCCGGACGCACACCATCACTTATTTATTAGCACATATCAGAATTGAGGAGACGCTTGGTAATTAATGAGAAAATCATGGACTTGGCAAGTGAGGAACACATCAAATTACCATCAGAAGGTAATCCACAACGCATGAGTGAACAGCTGATATAATATTGCTACAGATAGTTGCATCAAAATACCAAATCAAGATTTACTTTTAACTCCCCAAAACATAGGCGTATTGTTAGCAATCCGATGGATTGCTTTGCATTAGCTGCTTCGAGGACACTTTTGATGAATTAATCATCTTTACTTGTGTCCAAGAATACTCTACAAACTTTTGATGAAACAATGACTGGAGTAAAAATGTTATGAATCTAATTGCAAACTAGAAAAGAAGGTGCACTTCCATCTTCTTGCCATGTGCAACACAATCGGTTAGGCGCATTTGAAATAAACTATCCACAAAAATACCCCTTCACAGGTATAGATGCCGATAACTGCAATGTAGATTCTTTTTCAATCAAGAACATTAACTTTTGTATTACCATTCTTTATCTTCCTGTGACCAGGTCAAATTTTTATCCATTCTTATCCTCCTCTTGGAAAATCGGCATATTGTAATAAAGAACCAATGAGTTATATGTATATTTCGTTGTTAACTTGCTTTCCTTCGGCATCATCACCCCCAAAAACTGTCCCATGATCCTGTATCATCTTTTGGTCCCTCAGGGATCTGTTGTCCATGCTCTGCAGGACCTGGTAGTATTTGTTTTTTGCGTTGTTTTCTGATTCCCAGAATTCTTAGCACAAACATTGCAAGCTCGCTATACAACAGACCAGACCTGTCAAAGAGCTGCAGCAAATATAGTTGTACATTCAGAGATCTTAAGTCTCTTTCAGAAGTAGCAGAAACAAGACAAGGACAAAGCATACTGGTGGCAACTCAACCTGAAGCAGAGCTGACATGAACATGTGCAAGGCCTGAGTATTCTGGTCAACAAGGATAGCAACCCGACCGAAGCAATTTACAACACCTTGAATCTGCAATTATACGAAAAAATAAGAAAACCATAGGAGAACGAGCTTACATATTAACCCAGGGCTCCCAACTCCCATAGTAGAATATTCCAGCTTATTCCACACAACTAAACAGGTGCACAATAGGTAAATAATGAAAGTGGAAAAACAGAAACCCATATACCATAAATCATAAGTGATTTGCAAAAAATTAACAAATTATGTTCCTTATAGTAGTCTTCTTTACAGGTGGATGCATGTTCCCAAATGGATTAATATGGAGTTATCATACATAATGCACTTATCATAATAACCAACAAGAACACTGGAAAAGCAATAGCATATCTGGTTCAGATAATTGATTTCTGTGTCTAATAGCAAACTTGATTTTATATTGATGATTACTTGCAAACTTAATTGATGAGAAACATAGAGATAAACCAACAGGAACACTGAAAATGCAATAGCACATAATCTGTGTCAGATAATTGATTTCTGCGTCTAATAGCAAACCTGATTTTATTTTGATAATCACTAGAAAACCTAATTGACGAGAAACATAGGGATAAACCAACAAGAACACTGAGAAAGCAATAGCATATAATCTGTGTCAGATAATTGACTTCTGCGTCTAATAGCAAACTTGATTTTATTTTGATACTTACTAGCAAACTTAATTGACGAGAAACATAGGGATAAATTCTTACCACACGGAGGAAAGATATCCAGAAGCCTGGAGGTGATGAAGGAGGACCATACGGATTGTTTGGATCTTGATTACCATAAGGGCCTCCCACGCCCATCCCATAACCCCCCGAAGACCCGCCAAATCCATTGTTATACATGCCACCATACCCTGGGTACATGCCGTTACCATAAAGCCCACCTCCATATCCCCCATAACCTATATTATTGTTCGTATTATAGCCATAACCTGTATTCAGAATGAGGCTTCAGAATGCAAGGGACAATAAAGCAGTTTCGTGAAGCAGGCTGAGCATACCTCCATAACTAGTTCCATATGTTTGCTGCCACGGCCTTGGAGGCACTAGACTTGCAGGAGTGTATGCAGTCTGGTTCCGGACAGTACTTGAGACAATTTCACCAGGCTTCGCAGTACCCGAGGCTTCTACGACATTACTTGTGTTCCCAGTAGATGGAGGCTTAAATGGAGTAGGGCCAGATGAAGTCCCCGCTTGTTCCCATGGTTTTTTTGGTGGAGCATTACCTGCAATGACACAGCTCCCTTGAAATCATAGAAAAGAAGTGTATCCAAGGCCTGTGTTTGTTTGGGGAAAAACATTTTTCCATGTTTCGTGACAAGAAAAATACTTGGTCAATGAAACCTTTTTCTTAGAACCAATGAAACTTATTTTGACTAAATAATCTAGTGGAAATCATTTGAGCCCAAGAAAAATGAGTATAAAGCAATTTCCTCAACACAAGTGATATGTTTTGCTTTTTACACGAAATAAAATATATATTGTTTTTTTTAACACATCTATTAGACATTTATGGAAAAACATTTTTCACAGAGTATATTTTCCTCTAGAACTTATTTTCCTGTGAACAAATGTAGGCTAGTGATAAACACAAAGTTCTAGATAAAATGCATTAATATGTGTAAGAACTTTATATATACACTGAGATGGAAGGAAAGGATATTAGCATTTCTCTGATTCTTTTTCATTTTCATAAAATAATTGTGTAAATAGGTCTACATTACCATTGACGATTAAGCGTACACATATAATGGAAGTGAAAAGTGAATGCACCAAATTCATGATGTTCACTAAGTCATGGTCGAATCTAAGTTAGGCATTGAATAAAATAAGCAATAGTGGTTAACACAAGTAATTATTGTCAAAGGTTAATCCGCAAATGTTTTCTACCTTTCTAATTGTAATAAGATCTTCGTAATAGTCTCATCCCCTTACCATAATTTGAAACCTTATATGCATTTCTACAAATTCATCTATTAAAAAATGTCTCTTTGGATTGTTGGTTTTATCAAATGTTTCTATAGAAACAGTGAAGACCAGATTTTTTTTTTGTCAGATAGAGTCAAGAAAGATGAGTCTCTTTCAAGCTCAAAGTTGCCATAACTAGTCCGGCAGCCAATTCTGGCCAAGAACTATTTATCACCTACGAACAATCATGTGCATCTCAAAATTGCTGAAGGCGGAGGTGAGAAATTCCAAATTTGAACTTAGCACATAAGAAACAGGTTAAATGATCATGGAGCTTATTTTGCGATGATCCAAACATGGTTAAAAGGCAACTTTATGTTGTACAAGAAAATACCATTAAAACCATGAGAAAATATATGCCTTATTGAAGGATGATGGAAAAGTTTCATAAGAAAAATGTTTGAACAGTCTGGGAGAATATCCGATACATAGGACTCTTCATACATCATAATCTTCTGGAGTGTGGTAGTGCAAAAGTGAGGATTGGGGGCACTAAAAACTTTGCAGTTAGAGATGCTCTATCCATGTGTGAAGCAGTTTAAGGATTAGGCCTGATTTTGGTATGGCAGGCACAAAATCCCCAGTGCAAAATAACGAGTATTGGCTGAGGTATGAAAGCCCAGGTTGTAGATTCTATATGTCAGGCAGCTTAGCAATTTAGCGGCAGTCCTGTGATGGCTTTGTGAAGAGCAAAAAGGAAAAAGGAAAACTGCATCTCCTTTTTTATAAAAGGAAAATTGCGTCTATTTTACATCTCTAATTATAAAAGAAATTGAAATACTCTGTCCAGCCTGAAATGTGGAACAGAAGAAAAATCTCATATTCAACATTGTTTGGGTTCATCATAATTACTAAGCCAACAGGCAATTGCTACCACTGTTTCTTTAAGATATGAACTTAAAGATTAGATGTCTGGCAATGCAGTTTGTCATTATATTTTCAGTGTATTTATCACTCTGTCACTCCATGTTAAATAATAAAGTCCGTTCTTCAGAAAAACATATGGATATACACATTCAGATAACCTGTATAACTCAGATTATCATCCTAGTTTGAAATTCAGCATAGTACATAAATCATGGCAGCCTTTAATATGATGGTGGTGTACCATCATGACCAAAACCAACATTAAGCAAGTAACTCCATTGAGCAAATCAGAGAGGAAATAGCCATTGCTGTTGACATTTGAGGAGAGTTGGTTATCTGAGCAATACTAATAGAGCAAACCTGCAAGGATGACATCTAAGAAGACAGTGTTCTGCACACATAAATGTTGTGCTTAGAATGTTATTGATGTTTCACAAAAATGATTTCTTAAATTTGCTAAGATTACTTTAATTCCTACAAAATCACAACAAGCTTCCAAGTAGGAACGATCAACCAAAATGTGTTCTCAAGGTATCCAATCTGACGCTTAAAAATCAAAATTTTAATGCGATGGTATGACATCAGGCTTCCATTCTATGCATGTCAACTACATCAAACCATGTAATTTACCAATATTACAACCTAAAAAACATTTTCCAATCTAAACTGGTGTTAAATGCATGATTATGTCTCATCGCCTTTTAACCGATTATGTAATGCAATCTTCATGTCAAGATTATCATAAATCAACCTGAAACTCAACTCAAAAGACACGAATGATCAGCTAAATGGACAAAATCATCAATAACATAGCCTTAAAGCATCCGTCGAATTGAAAAAAAAAAATGATCAAAATACACGAAATATGAAGAGGCTTTGGATCGGAGGAAACGGAAATCGAACCTGTAGACGGGGAATTGGATCCCATCGGAGATCACGGCGACGAAACCTAAAGATGAATGCTGCATGAAATCGCCGGCTTCCTATAAATCTTATTCCCCCTTTTGGGAACCGACACGAAAGCACGGCGAACTCGCTCGCCTCCCTCCGAGAAAAAAAATAGGCGACGACGACGTCGATTAAATTATATGCGACAAAAGCGAGCTTATTAATCAATTCAATTAATTATTACGCGACTTAGAGGACGCGCTAATTGGAACTCATCAAATGGACGGCAGATGATGAGTCCAACATGTAAACCGACGGTCAAAGTAAATTTTGAATACAGAGCCATACGTTCTTTTTTTTTCAGTTTTCATTTTGCCGATGCGGTTAATTTCTTTGCACTGACCAAAAAGTAAATATCAGATTTTAGGGGTGTAAATAAAAACCACCAAAACAATTTATTGCGAAAAAAACTGACCCAAAAAATCGAATAATCGATATTTTGGACTCTAGATGAAAAAAAAATACCCAATTAAAATAAGGGCTACTTTATGAAAAAGTCGGAAAGAGCCCGACTCACACTAAATTGAAAAATATTTATCAATTTAATTATAAATAAAGTTTCACCTTTATTTTTTAAAATAATATTTCTTTATTTTTTAAAAATGTTTAAATCACGATCTCTATTTTTTTGTTTTTGTTAATATAGAATTAATTTATTTGAATATTAATATTTTAGTATAGTTTAATAGTGTTGTAAATTATTTTGATATAATTGAATGTCAATTTAGAATTGTGATGTTATGCTATTTTGGCGTAGTTGAATAGAAACATTGAAATTTAGAATTTAATTGTAATTTTATAGTTACAAATTCTTTTTATCTTTTAATATGTTGTTTTTATTTTCTTGTTTTTAAAGAAATAGTATTTCCCATACTATGGCCCCGACTCAAAAAAAATCGAAAATCGCATAAGCCCTTTTTTCTTTGAATAATTTTAGGATATTTTTTATGATTTATAAAATCACTCAAATTTATAGGGCAATTTTTATATACAACAAAAACCATTCATCCCGAACCACTTTGTCCACAGAGCTAGAAAGTTTTTTTGCATAATTCAAGAGATTTACCTTAATTATACTTTTCATTTTAGTACTAGGAAACTAAAAAAGAAAAAGAATATATGAAAATAATATTATGACATTGACCGATAGTCTAATAAAATAATATGGACAATGAAATAATAAATTTTACAAATTTCAGGTATAATTTCATAATAGACATTATTTTTTAAAATATTTATTTGACTTTGCTATGAATTATAATATTAAATATAACCTTAAGAAAATACTATGTGCGTAATAGAATAATAAATAAATTTATATGATATATTCATAGACTACTAAATAAAATTGTAAAATGTAGTTTATATCTAGAAAATCATCTTAATGAATTAATATATTTAATATGATATAAATAAATGATATTTTATGAAATAATGTATATAATATAATATTTGAGCAAGGTGAAAAAATAAATAATAAGAAACTAGAAGATGGAAGAAGAAAAAAACTAAGGTCAAGAGACTATCCATGTCAGCAACTTATAACATGTGTTATTGGATTACTAATAATATATGTGACTGATTTTTAAGAGGAGACGGTACATCCACATGTCTCTTTTTTTTACCCTACAATCAAGGACGGACCCAGGAAGAAAAGATAGGGGGTCAAAATATTAGGGGGGGCCAAAATATATAACAATAAATTAAAAAAAAATATGGGAGAGACTTGGATTTAAATCCTAAACCTCTAGGTGTTTGTCAAAACCACCTATCCACTATACCAGTTAGCTAATTATGATGATTTGTTAGTATTTAATTTATTTATTGACTATAATTATTAGTATATACGTATATATATACTTTATATACCGAAAAG
>LTAE01008615.1:8392-20208 GCA_001647135.1 Pontederia paniculata | reverse complement strand
TATATGCCTCCTCCTCCATATGCATTGCTTTTTATATAACCTCCATCCTCCTTCTCCTGGTCGACCGTTTATATCCTTAGGACGCCTGCTGCACACATATGATTCTTCATGATGTGTATTACGTGTGCAGTGGTCGTCCATCCTTTAGCTCAGGTCGACCGTTGTACTGAACTTGTCTATGTCATGTTACAGAAATCAGCTCAAACAAGTTCATTAGTACAGACTGAGTTCTCTTACAAATTTGTGATCATTCAAAACAATCTTAGGATCCTAGATTCAACATCATCGTATCTAGAGGAACCAAGGAAGGAAGGATACACACACGCTGGTCTAGTTGCGGAAGTCCTTAACAGATTCTCCTCAGCTTTCTCCCCACCCAAAGAGTCAATGGAAGGAAGAGACTCGGACCAATCATATGAAGAGGAACAAGTAGATGTCAACCTCCAACCTCCTACGCGGGGAGAGAGGAAGCAGAAGCTCGAGCTCAGGGATCTTCCGCCCCGAATCACGTCAGCCACACAACCTTTAATCGCCAAAAGAAAGGGACCAAAGCTCAAGCAAGGAGGTAAGAGTACCATCTCTTGTGATCCCTCAAACTTACCCAAGTTTTCTTCTATGCGAGAAAGTCACTGACAGCCAGGAGAGGCTGACGGACGGCACATGTATAAATGAGGATCCTAGCGTGGAACTGTCGAGGGGCTTTTAGAGCTAAGGTCAGGGACCGCCTCGCCGACGTTGTAAGGCATCAAATGTCTGACGTACTTGTCCTTGTAGAAACACATACGATTGTTGAACACTCTGCTCAAGTAATACGCCGCCTGGGTCAACAATGGCAAGGTATCTTCCAACTAGGTACGGGAGCTTCAGGTGTTATCATCCTGGCCTGGAAAGGTCAGGAAACTCAGGTTACTTCTATCCTTAACACTCCGTGGGTGCTGCATGCTGTGATAACTTGTGAGAACTTTACTTTCTTACTTTCTTGTGTTTATGCGAGTCATTTTCTGTTATTGCGAAACTCATTATGGAATGCCTTGTGTGCCGTCAACTCCTCAGATATTCCATGGGCCTTAGTCGGAGACTTCAATTGTGTTCTTTTTCCAGAAGAAAAAAAAGGGGGTTCCTTTTAGGTTAACAAAATCAGTTCGGACCTTACGTAACCTAATAGATAATCAGGGTCTCATCGACATTCCAATCACATCCTCCCAATTCACATGGTGTAACAATTGTCAAGGTCTAAATAGGATACACTACTTGTTAGCCATCATTGGATAACAAAATTCCCATCCCTCGCCCTCTCCACTCTTCCGAGATGTGTCTCGGATCATGCACCCCTCCTGTTTCAAACTAATCACCACTCATGTAAACTCCGTTCTTTCAAATATGAGCATTTCTGGTTCCAGCATGAGGAGCCAAGAGAGATAGTGAAGAGACACTGGATTTTCAATTCACCGGACCAATCCATACACAAGGCCCTCCTAAATATTAGAAGAGAAACCTTGAAATGGAACAGAAATGACCTAGGGAATCTTGAGACTAGAGTAAAGGAGGTCTCGGAGAAGATAGCTATCCTAGAGGCCAAGGACGAGAATGATAGACTCTCAGAATCAGAACTAGGATGTCTTAGGTCTGCATACCATCAACATACTGTGTATCTTAGGCAGATCTCCATTAAGTGGTGGAGCAAATCTAGAGTTAATTGGGTTAAACATGGGGACAAAAACACCAAGTTTTTCCACATGACTACCATGATGAGATATCGCAAGAACCTCATATCCTGAATCCAAAATTCTGAAGGATCCCAGGTCACTGATGAGAGTAAGATTAAGGAAATTTTCGTGAAACAATATAAGTCAATCTGGAAACCATGTGATACCCCACCGATACAAATGGACCTTTGGCCTTGTCTCCCTATCCTGGATCAGGCAATGATACCTGACCTTATCTCCCCTGTCACTGCCAAAGAAGTGAAAGACTGACTATGGAGTATGCCTTCTGGCAAGGCGCCGGGACCGGATGGGTTCACAACAAAATTCTACTAGAATTATTGGGACATAGTGGGTCCGCAAGTTACAAAAAAAGTCTTATCTTTCTTCTGCTCAAATACCTTACCTGAGGAGTGGAAGCAAACGACCCTGATTTTCATTCCTAAAAAGACTGACCCGAAAAGCATAACTGATTACCGTCCTATATCTTTATGTAACGTCCTTTATCATCTAGTCTCCAAAATATTATCAGCCAGGCTAAGACCAACTCTCACAAACCTTATTGATCATGCTCAGGCAGCCTTTATCCCTCAAAGATCCATCCAGGATAACATTTTATTAGCCGAAGAACTAGCCCATTCACTAGGGCAAGGGAAAAGGAAGTTCATGTTGATTAAAGCATACATGGAGAAGGCGTTTGACAGAGTTTCATGGGAAGCAGTATCTACTGTATTAACCCTTATGCAGTTTTCGCCTAAGTTTATTTCGTGGGTCATGGCATGCATAAGATCCCCAATCTTTACATGCTACATAAATGGCTCAGCATCCCCTTCTTTCACTAGTCATAGAGGTATCCGACAAGGCGAACCCCTGTCTCCATACATCTTCATTATCATTTCTCAAGTTTTCTCCACAATGATGAACCAACAAGTATCCCTAGGCACAATAATTTCTTTCTCTAGAGGCTCATTCACTTTAAGTCATATACTTTATGCAGATGACCTATTGATATGTATAGCGGCAACAAAGAAAAATAGCAAAAGGATAAAGGAACTCCTAAACCTATATGGCCATCTCACAAATCAAAAAGTAAACACAAGTAAATCTGAAATTTACTTTCCAAACTCATTATGCTATCGTCGACAGACATTGATTAATGACACATTGGACATTAAGACAGGGAGTTTTCCTTTTAAATACCTCGGTGCATCGATTTCATTCAAACACATTCCCAGTAATTCACAATCTTTTATCAATGATAAGGCGGCCAGTAGATTAACAGGATGGAAAAAAAGGTTGCTCTCCCAAGCAGGAAAGGCCACATTAATATCCTCAATCTTAAACACCATGCCCGTCTACTCCTTGGGCGATGTATACTTATGTGCTGGTGTCCTGGAGACCCTAGAAAAAATATCTCGTGGCTTTTTGTGGAGCTCAAATGGGGAAAAAGGGGAACACACTTGATAAATTGGTCCACGGTACAACTCCCTAAGAAGGAAGGAGGTTTAGGAATTAGGAATATTAGATTGATCCGGGACTCATTAGTAGCGAAGAAAATTCTGGAGGTCCTAAATAAGAAAGACTCACCTTGGGTTAATCTAGTACTCAACAAATACGGAAACCTACACCCGTGGGAGGAGAATACCCTCCATAACACTGCATGGGCTTGGCGACTAATAAACACAACATTACATGACATCCGGATAGGAATTAAAAAAGCTATAGGGGATGGAACCTCAACTTTCGTACTAAAGGACCCTTGGATCTTCACAATTCTATTAAAGTTCATGCCAACATATATTAATATCGAAGCCCCGCTAGAAAATTTACGGGTCAGTGACCTCCGCACGAATAACAATTGGAATCTACCCTTGCTCTCGCAGTATTTTGGCTCAACCTTATGTGATCAGATTTCTCAGATTTATGTAGCCTCGAACGCCTATGATGATGCGTGGGTTTGGGTATCAGATACCCATGGCTTGCTAATGCCAAATCAGTATATAACTTTATCCGACAACAGGCTTTACCGCCGATTTCGGGAGGAGGGCAGTTCTGGCCGAAAGTGTGGCAAATTCGGGTTCCACCGAAGGTTCACTTATTTTTTGTGGAAATTATTACATAACAAACTGCCAACCATGGATTACATCACCAAGTTCAACCCTTCAGTAGATCCTTCCTGCAAACTTTGTGGCATAGCGTTGGAAACAAATTCCCACTTGTTCTTTCAGTGCTCAATAGCACAGCAATTATGGGACATTTTTCAAACAAGGCTAAATATACACTTCCAGTTCATGCATACATGGGACACTGGCACATGGATTCAAGAGGGTGAAGGTCTGAAGAGGCAGTCTCAACACCAGTTCCTCTCTCTTTTTGCTCTATGTCTATGGGGAATCTGGAACTTGCGAAATGCCATACACTTTCGGTCAAAACATGCAACCATCGAGTCGGTTTGGGATAGAGCCTGTTTCGATTATGAAGAGTATACTGCTCACCACACGCCTGAGGCACCTCGCCCCTAAGACCCTATTAGGGTCCGGTGGGAGCCTCCCCCTCATATGGATCCTAAGCGGATCCGAATGAGGGGGGAGGAGCTGGATTTACATTGCGAACTGATACGGGTCTACTTGTGTTTGCAGGTGCTTTCTCACATACTACAAAATCAGTTATCGAGATAGAGACTTGGGGACTTCTGCAAGGAGTGCGAGCATGCAAGGAGAGAGACATCTCCAGAGTGCTTATTCATCTCGACTCAACCAACCTTGTCAACATAATTCTGAACCAAGTTGTATGCCCTTGGCCACTAAGGTGAATGATCTATGATATCAAAACAACCTTAAACCAGATAGCACCGTTTGTTGTACAACACTGTTTTAGGAAAACAAACAAAGGTGCAGATTTTTTGGCAAACTTTGGCCGTAAACATAACAGCAACTTTTTTTGGAACAATCCTCTTCCGGAGCTTCTCCATATCTTGTACGAGGACTCATCAGGGATTTACATAAATAGATAAGCTCTTAGGCTCTGTTTGGTATGAGAATAAGGAAATTGGGAATTAGTAGGAATATTCCTTTTTTATTCTTGTAAGAATAAAAAAGTAAGTGTTCAATAATGATAAACAATATTGATGCGAATTAATATATTTACATTAACATTAATCTTTATTTTATTATTAATAAAATATTAGCTACTAAATAATTATTATATTAAATAACTAATATTATAATGACTAGCTAATTAACATATCACACTATTCTATTTTCAATAATATATATTATTACCAAATAATGAGATAATATAATAATTAATTAATATGTAAATTGTTAATATCAAAATATTTATAATATTATATTTTTATTATTAATGTTATACTTTGTGAAAAAATAATTAATGTAAAAAATATCAATTTAGAAATAATTATATATTTATTAAGATAAAATATTTTAATAAAATAGGTTTAAAGAAAAAAAAGAGGAAGAAACAAATTGTTCTTGCCATTGGCGAGAACAATTTGTTCTTCATTTGGTAACAAAAAAGGATGATTTCATGGAAACCAATGTGATTTCAAAATCTGACAAAAAAGTTTTATTCTTGAGCTGTTTGGGTAAAAAAATAAAAACAAGATAATTATTTTCACCTTGTTCTTGTACCAAACAGGCCTCAGTTCTTAAGAAAAGAAAAATTAATTGATTCCTTCTCTCATCCTCTCCCCCTTTGTAGTGTCAGTACGCTGTACATCTGAAAGGTCATATATTTCGCTGCTCTACTCTAAACGTTATCCCTGTGCAAGTGTGCATCGGTATATGAAGTCCTTGGCTGTATAGCATTCCCTTAACAGGAAGTCCCTTCCTTTGTTTTATCTCTCGAGGCAAAAACCCTTCCCAAAGCAAAACAGTTGTGGATCCAATCTATTAAAACCCCAACTGGTGCCGAAAGCTATTAGTGCATGCATAATGCATTGCGAATTAGGGTTCATAGGGGTTAGGACTCTCCTTTATATGGCCAGCTTTGTAACTCGCCGACAAGTGTCACAGTTATCAAATACTGATCTCTTTTTTTTTCTCTGTTTTCACTTTTTCGGGGGAAAATATATTCACCATTGTTCATATACTTCTCCAAGTTGGTGCTTTGGTACTGTTTTTGACACTTTAAATTCCGATTTGCTATGTTAAACTCCATAGATGTCGTACTTGTAATCAATGTTCTCAGGTATTGTAACTCGACATGTCTAAGATGTGGCCCTTGTTCCTAGATATATTCAAGGGGAAACGAGGCAACTCGCTATATTACTAATTATTTAATTTTAAAATTTAAAATTCGACACATTATCATATTTAATTACAATATATTTCGATATTTTTTATTTTTTAATAATCTAAAAAAAATGAAGATGCTTCTTAGCATCATGTTACTTATAGGATGTTAAATTTTCTTTTTTTAAATCTTTTTTTATCTAACATAAATTTAATATCCTATTATTGAGAAATTAGATACGATGATGCTCTCTACTTAAATAGGGAACATCTTCAAAAAATTAAAGACGCCTTTTCAAATTTCAAAATAGTGTAACACATTTTGATAGAGATTACATATTCAATCGAATTTATAAATATTTATATTTTATTAAAAATTATTCAATATCATTTTCTAATTTTGTATTTAAAATATAAATTATTATTTATATTATTAGTACTTATTTTGTAATGTGATATTAGTTTATAAAGTGATAATCTATTTAACGGTGATTAAAAAATGAAAGTGCATAGATTAATAAACGCTCCTAGGAGATTGCAAAGGATTTTTTTCCTTCTGCAAATGCAAGTTGGTGATAATTGATATTGCTTCGAATCATGGAAATACCATTCTTGTATCGGAAAACGAGTGATTGGTCCGGGAATGAAATATTTGGTCGCAATGTGGCAATGAGATTTGATATATGAATCGTGAAGATTTTGACTTAGATAGTAATGGATATGTTATTTGATGGAGTAGTTTCGTCTGGGGGAGTTGGTTAACAAATTAACTTCTTGAACAGAGATCACACCAAAACCATGTGACCGGATCAAGAGGATTCTGTCCAGTGGGTCCTTCTATACAAAATGCAGCAATCTGGATCTTAAATCTTACTGTAAACAAAGAAGCACTCTATTAGTTTTGGCAATATCTGCAACTGTGTGAGAGACTCTACACGAATCAGAAAGACGTACAAGATATCCACTTAATAGCAGCACCGGCATGAACTCACAGTTCAGCATTCTGTGCAAGATGGCACACGATGGACAGTGAAGCAATATACAAAGATCAATTAGTATAGTTATTTATGCCGGTTGTGAAATCAATAAGATTAATGCATCATAGCAGGAATAGAAAAGGCATATCTAAGTCCTAAATATGTCCATTTGGATCGGAGTGGCAGCAGTAGCATGGAGAGTAAAGACAGTACCTAGAGAGGTAAATAATGATTGCTGTGTTTGTGTTAGTATCTTAGTTCCGAGTCAATATCTGCTAGTCTTTTGTAGTTGTATGTTTACATGAATAGGAGAACAGATTCGAGAGTGGGAGGGAAGAAAAATGCTGACTCGTTTTGTTGTATAATGAATATTCAGGAGCTTATAACAGTGATTTGGCCTGCCTTGGAGCTGCACACTGAAAGGAACACATATAATACCCCATTCCTTTGTACTCTCTTCCTTTTGATTTCGCTAATAGAGGGAAAGTGCCATGTGGTGACCTGAAGGCCCTGCACATGGCTTCTCCACTTTCTAAGCCATTGGACCTCAAAAACCTGCACAGGGGCCATTTAGCCCTTGGTTGTCCCGAGGGAATCAGGGTCAGAAAGCTAAAAGACCATCATCTATTGGGCGCTGTTAAGAGTAAGAAGCCTCTCAGGTTTAGGGGAAAGTGCACGGGAGAAAAAAAGAATAAAGAAACCCCATTCTTCAAGGAAGGAGCAATGGGAGATGTGAAGTGAAGGGATATTAAGCTAACAATTCAGTGTTGTTTCAATGCAGAGAAGCAACTCCCATACTTGCTCTCCCTACTGTTTTAGTTCAACCCTTCTCCTCCTCCTCTTTTAGTTATTTCATTACTAACTCATATTCTTAGTTGTTGTTCATGTCCATGACATAAGAAACAGGAACTTTCCCTTTCTTGTCATCATTGCCTCGCAGATGTAATCTGATTTCACCTACTTTCCTGCTCTAGACTTGCTGAGCTATCAAGGAAGTGAAGGAAGAAGAAGGATCTGTCAGGTCATGTCCTTCACATTGGTTCTCCCTTCGCATTTCCTCTCCCCCACGCTCTCGTTAGCATTCCAGGTCTGATTTCGATTTGATCCAGTTGAGTTGTGCGTTCCTAAGTAATGCAGTGCTCACGGTAGAGCCATTTGAATATCTAATGGGTTCTCGTTTCCACAAGCATCTCAGAGTTGCAATTACGCTCTCCCTCTTCCTCTGCGTCTACTGCAGCTGCATTTACACCAATTCCTTCACTTCTGCATTGCTAACCATGTTTCTCTTGCTTCTATCCACTTCCTTTCAACTGCTTCTCCCCAAGATCAGACTTTTCAACAAGGTGAATTCGATAGAGAAACCACAAGTTGTGGTCATTCCACCAAAGGACGAGCCTTTCCAAGAGGACACCGCCGAAGATGGAACAGAAACGATGGGGAGGCCTCCATCAGTTACCATTTGTACAGTCGAATTGGTGCAACAGGAAGAGTCGAGTCATTTCTCGGCCTCCGACGACGAGTCATCATCCGAGGCTTCCATATCGGATGACGAAAACCTCATCGAACTTGAGCTCCCCGAGGGCCACTACGTCGAACCCAAGAAGCCGAGCATGACCTACCGGCAGCTGCCGGATTTGAGGGGCGGATTCCTGCCATGCTTCCTCCCAGATTCAGTGTTCAGTCAGCGTGGCTTCAAGGAACTGCTGTCAGATATCAATGAAGAGGACAATCTGATAGAGATCGATATCATCAGAGGCTCCATCAAATGCCCAAGATTGGAGATCAAAGTGTAGAACTGGATAGATAGCAAAAAGGTTCATCTTCGATACATGTATGTTAAACTTATCCATGTCTTCTTCATTTTTTGGTTCTTGAAGTATGTTGCTTCTTAAAGACATACCTTACACTGGTTGAAGCATTTAGTACCTCTAACCATGTCTTGGTTCGAGGTCAAGGCTTTTGGTGCTTGAGGTGCATGTTTTCAGGAAGCAGGGCTTCTGTTATTGACATAAAGTCACTCTCTTTAACGACCCATGTTTTGCCTTCAGTTCCTGATTTCATTTGAACTGGGATTGTGGCCCATTAAGTAGATAATTTTCAGTAAGTGTGGCACTAACTGTTTGTGGAGATTATTCTGTAAAAACTGGTTTTGCAATGCATTTTGAAGTGTTGAACATTTTCTTTAAAACCATGTTCTCTTTTTTTTTTCTTTTTTTTTGTGGCCGTCTGACAAGCTCAATTGTATCAGAAATCCTACAAGGCATTTAACTATTTAAGCCTGTCGGCAAGCAATTTGCTAGTTGCCTCTTGTCTCTGGATTCACTATCCTGATGCTGTAAGAAAACAGATCAGATATTACGAAGGCAAAATACTTGGTCAAAAGGAGTTGCCTTCCACATATGATTTATTTATCTGATGGGCATAGATCTTGCTCAGAACTGGACGCTGCCAAAATAAAATGGTTACTGGAGAAGTCACTTAACACTGGCTCCACAAGAAGTCTAACAACTTGTTTTCTCACTTGTTCCGAAAATATAAATGTTATACAGTAAGCTTATTGTCTTCCTAGCTTAGCTAGGAGAGTCTACTAGCAGGGAAAAATCAGAAATTTTGTTTTGAGTACAATCTTGATACAGTGATAATAATACGCTCGGGTGTTAGAAAATTAAAAGGTATTGCGTTTAATTTTGAGAGTTTCGTTGTTCTTTTATTTTTAATTTGGTTTTTTATAGGTAATCAACTCGTAACAAACAACAAATCATATATATACATACTATATATATATATATATATATATATATATATATAATCAAAACGAATGACATCTTAGGATAAAATAAGTCATATAAGAATTATTTTCAAAGAGTCCAAATTCAAAAAATAATTATTTTGTTATTATCCTCGGTATTACTTATTCCCTGGAAGAAAATTTAAACAAAGGAAAAAAATAATAATAATTTGAAAAGAGATATGACTGAAGTAAATTAAGAAAAAAAAATTTAGTATATTATTAGTTTGGGATTATCTTTTCTGGAAACTTCAGAAGAATAAAAAAAAGTATATTTATAAAAGTCTAGCATCTAAGATTCTAAATGATTTTCGCTGAAAAGAGTAAGACGATAACAATTAATTTTAACTGGATGCTAATTCAAGAAAATTAAAAAAAAATAGAAATCTAATTTTATTAATATTATCAGAATTAGTTTTCTAGGAAGTTTTTTTTTAAAAGTAAGAAAGTAATAATTATTTTAAAAGAATTCTAACTGAAAAAATTAAAAAAAAATTATCAACCCTAAATTGTTATTACTAGAATTATTTTATCTAAAAAGTTTATTGTCGCATTGGAGAACATACTATTTTTTTAAAATCATATTCCTGAGAACTCGTTTCAGATGTAGTATGTTGATGACGCAGGATCAATCAGATATCTTACCTAATCCCATTTGGAGCCATTGAGACATCTCAATGATACTTGTATAAGAGTCATTGCATTTTAAGAACACATGATCATTGCATAATTCGTTGGTTTGGGAATATGAATAAGATCAAGAATGTGACATTGAACGTCATCTTTTTGGATTCTTGGACCTACCCCATTTATTGTACCAGAAAAAGTATTTGTTCTAAGGATTGAAGCCAAATGAGCCTAATTTTACTTTAGATTATTTTTTAGAGGTGGGGAACCTACATGGAGTTTCAAATAAACTCTCTTTTTTTATTTTTTTTATAAAAAAAATGGAAGTGCTCCCTACTTAATTAAGAAGCATCATGCTACCTACAATTTTAATCGTAGAATTTTTAATCTATGATTGTTGATTTAGAAGAGAGAAAAAAAGTAGGAGAGAAAAAATTTAATATCCATCGTAAATTTAACATCCTACGATTGATGATGTAAGTAGCATGATGCTCCCTACTTAACTAAGGAGCACTTACGTTGAACTCATTTTTATACCACCTCCGCAATCATAAGTTTTTGTATTTAATTTTACAAATTAACAACTTTATTTAATTTATCTGTCAAATTATTCAACTAAATTCTATCTAAAATTTAATTAGCTTATTTTTCAATGAGTGTTAATATTATGTTTATCTTACTTCCTCAAAATAACAAAAAATTTTAAAAAATAGTAACAAGGGAAAATTATTTGTATTGTTATTTTTTATATTATTAAAATTTTTATATATTAAAGAAGTAAAGATAAAATTGGTATTTTATCTTAATTAGAAAAAATAATTGACAAAATTTTAGATGAGATTTGAGAGGAGGACTTGAGTGACAAGTTAGAATAATTGTACATATTAAATTTTGTAATTTTATAAATTTGGGTTAGATACGCAAAGATAACTCAATTGATTAGTTGGACGAGCTTCGACTGAGACAAATTTTCGGCTGATTAAATATTATTTTTATCTTTATTTTCTCAACGTAACAAAAATATTAAAAAAATAACAAAGATAATTTTTTTTAACAATTATGAAATGTTGTGATCATATTGTTATGTTTTCATTTTAAATAAAATTATATTAAAGAAGTAAAGATTTAAATTTTTAAATAAAAACTTTTACTTAAAATTTAATTATTTACAATAATATATTTATTATTTTATCTTTTTTTTTAATTATTCCATAGTATTCGAGGCTATTAATATCCAACTAATCTATTTCGTCTCGGATCGAACACTTAATTTTAATAGATGTGACTCATTTTTTACATTCAAAAAATTCGAACTCTCCATCCCACCTCATTAATTTTTATCTTCTTCAGAGATATTTTTTTACATTAGTTACAGATATTTTATTAGTGGCTCATATATCTTCGTCTATATGCGACGTTCGTTGACCTATGCATGCCTACTTATTATTATTATATATATATATATATA
>LTAE01008614.1:0-20209 GCA_001647135.1 Pontederia paniculata | reverse complement strand
ATCACGGCCCGTAACATGTGGTCACAGCCCGTGATGGGTGCAGAATATTGATTTCTTCCTCCCGAGCACGTCCATTTGTAATATTTCGTTGATTTCGATCCTTCTTCCACCTTTCCATGTGATTTCCTAGAAAATACACCAAACAAGAGTAGATTTCGGACTTGGAAGAATATAATCAAATAAAATAGAAAATAGATGCATGCAGTGTGAAAATGACTTAGAATAATGCCTAATACAAACCCTAAAATATGTTGTAAAATGCATGCATCATGTTCATGGATGACTTCTCAGTTTGTGGCTCCTCCTTTTCTAGTTGTCTAACCCATCTTCAACAAGTGTTGCACAGGTGTAAGAAAGTTAACTTGGTGTTGAACTGGGAAAAATGACACCTTATGATTCAGCAAGGTGTAATCTTCGAACATTTAGTCTCGAACCAAGGAATCGAAGTAGACTCTGTGAAGATTTAAGTCATCGTGAAATTACCCCCACCTGTGAATGTCATGGGCATCCAAGGTTTCTTGGGTCACGCCGATTTTTACTGGAGATTCATCTGAGACTTTTCAAAAATAGCCAAGCCCTTGACAGATCTACTACACAAAGACGTCGAGTTCATCTTCGAAGCTTGCCTCGCAACTTTCAACAAGACTAAAGACGCTATGATCTCAACTCTGATAATGTTACCTCCAGACTGGACCTTGCCCTTTGAGATCATGTACAATGCTAGAGACAACGTTGTGGGAGTAGCACTTGACAGATCTACCACACAAAGACGTTGAGTTCATCTTCGAAGCTTGCCTCGCAGCTTTCAACAAGATCAAAGACGTCCTGATCTCAGCTCTGATCATGTAACCTCCAGACTGGACCTTGCCCTTCGAGATCATGTGTGACACTAGCGATGACGGTGTGGGAGCAATCCTTGGTCAGAAGAAAGACTTTATCATGTAATCTACTACACTAGCAAGACTTTTGATCCAACCCAGCAAAACTACACCACCATCGAGAAAGAGCTGCTAGTCGTGGTCTATGCCATGGACAAGTTCAGGCCTTACCTCATCGGCTCCAAGGTCATAGTGCATACTGATCACATGGCACTGAGGCACATATTCTCAAAAAAGGAAGCCTAGACTCATCAGATGGGTGCTAGCTCTGCAAGAGTTTGACCTTGAAATCAAAGATCGGAGTGGAATTGAAAATCAGGTTGCCGGTCACCAATCTTGGTTGCAGCATCCACCATACTTCAAAGATAATTCATTCCCCATCTGAGATTCACTCTTTGATGACGACCTGCTAGTCCTCATTAGCTGAGATCCACCATGGTTCGCTTATATTGCAAACTACTTGGCAGCCATGGTGATACCTTCATATCTGACGCAACAGCAAAAGAGAAGATTGACCCAACCCCTTGTTTTTCAAAGAATGCCCTAATGGACAGCTACGCTGATGCATATCAGGCGAAGAAATTTTCAAAGTCATAACCGAATGTCACAACCCACCCTATGGAGGTCATGGCAGAACCAAGAGAACTTCCACCAAGATTCTGTAGGCCGAATTTTATTGGCCCACCATGTTCAAGGATGCCCATGCTTATGTCTCATCACATGACACCTGCCAGAGATCAAGCAACATAGGGAAGCGCCAATAAATGCCCCAAAAGGGATTTCAAGCCTTAGAGATTTCCGACATCTAGAGGATTTATTACATGAGTCCTTTCCAAGGTTCAGGTCCCTACAAGTATATTTTGGTGGTGGTCGACTACTTCTCCAAATGGGTAGAGGCAATCCCGACCACAAGGTGTGACTCTGCCTCTCTCTAGAAGTTCTTCACGAAGATAATCTTCTCGAGGCTCGAAATGCCCAGAGTTTTGATAAGTCATGGGGGAAGATATTTTCTGCAGAATCAGTTCGAGGCAATGCTGAAGAAATATGGAATATCTCATAAAGTCTCAACTCCATACCATCCGCAGACATGCGAACAAGTTGAAGTGAGCAACCGGTAGATCAAAGTCATCCTCAAAAAAGGCGGTATCGAGGTCAAGAAAAGACTGGAGCTCCAACCTTCTAGATGCATTATAGGCATACCGGACAGCTTATAAGACTTCCCTAGGAGCAAACCCCTACAAGCTTGTATTTGGGAAGGCGTGTAACCTACTAGTTGTGCTCGAGCACATGGCTTACTGGGCTATCAAATACCAGAATCTCGACCTACAAGCTGCCAGTTGATGCTTGCATTTTATAACATGTTTTAGTGCTTGTATTAGATTCATTTATGGATTGTTCTGTCATTGCATGCATCTATTTTCTATTCTATTCGATTATATTCTTCCAAGTCCAAAATCGACTCTTATTTGGTGTAATCTTGCAGGAAATCATCAAGAAAGGCTTAGGAAGATATCAGATTGGCTAAATTTAGAGAAGGCCCGAATTCCCGAGAGCAATCACTAACTCAAGGGTGCATTATGGGCTCTGACAACTCGTTACGGGTTGTGACAAAGCCAACAACAACAGCAACAAAGGCCATCACATTACGAGCCATGATACTTCATCACGGGCCGTAAGGAGATCAAGTGTTACGATATGCCCGGAGACATCTCGGGTCGTGATATTCTGCACCGGCCATGAAGAAGCCCATTACGATGCGTTATTGACCGTCACTACACCCACAGAAAGCACAATTCAGCCCAATGGACGTATTACAGGTCGTAACAAGAGACCTCATGTAGGTGTAACATGCATATCTTGACCTTGACAATTGCGATCTTTCCTAAAGAATTCATGTTACGAGCCATAAAGTGTTCTCACGGGCCGTAAGTTGAAGATATTACAAGCACGAAATTGCATAACACCTGAGTTACGGGTCGTGAGATACTGTTACGGGCCATTATGGAAGTACTTACGGGACGAGATATCCCATCACAAGTCGTGAGACATTTACGAAGCCCCGGATTAATGATGATTTCAAGACGATTCGATGGCTAGAAAGATGCATGTTTGATCAGAAACTTTGGAGATACATCTTGGATGAAATTTGAAGGAGTTGAGAAGAGTTTATCACAACCTTTGATCTCAAAAGATAATTTAATCACAAGAAGCCAAGATCCAACCCTAGGAAACCCTAGGGTATATAAAGACTTTGTTGACAATCAAAGAGTGGGGGCGAGGGCAGAAAAGAAGATTGAAGTCATCAACCAGTGCAAGAACGCTAGAGAGCAAAAGATATTCTGAAGGTTTCATGAGGAGGAGAAGAAAGTCATCCGTTAAGGAGTTAGCCCGGATTTTGTTCTAACTTTCCAGAGGAGTAACTTTCTTGTTCCATTATCTGTTTTGATAAATTATGTTGTAATTAGGATAGTTTATTCTGGATATTTTTGTATTAGTTACTTTTCTATGATAACATTGCTACTACAAACTCAGTGCAGTTTTCGTAATCTTTATTTGAATTGATTCTTCATTAACATGATTGCTTGAGATTTCTGAGTATGAACTATTGACTTGCAATTCATGTCCTGCGACTCTGATCTGTTAAGGGCATTGTCATTTGTGGTCTATTAGGTCAATCCATTAAGGGTGATTTAATAGTCTAGGAAACAACTTATTGCATGTTGTGTCTTCTTCCTAAGAGTAGATCCGTTAAGGAGTATTATCCGGATAGATTAATATAAGATAGTTGAGTTACCCATTAAGGGAATTTATACCTGAAGTTTTCTTAACCATCTGAAGAACCATGAGTTAATTTCAACGTCATATATGTCTGTCGTATAGAGTTCTGAGTACTCATCTGAAGTTAGTATCGTCCGGGCCCTAGTCCTCATCACTTTCATTATTTCATCATTTTATTTTAGTTTGTTTAGTTTCTGAAAGTTCACAAATCACCCATCTTATGTTCCTCCTACTAACCTCTAGGATTAGATTGTTACTTAATTCCTCATGGATTCATCACTCTACTCTATCACTTTATTACTAGTTCGACTAGTGCACTTGCTAGCATCTGATTTTGCGTGTTCGCATTTTTTACATCAAGTTTTTGGCGTCGTTGCCGGGGAACTATTGTTAACTATTCTAATGTTATGTTACTTTGAGACTTTTCCTTTTATTTTCTGTTACCTTCACGTGTCTTTTGGTGTTGTGCAAGCTTTTCAGGAGATAATTCTTTGCACACAACTTGGTCATCATGCATATATTATAATAACCTCAATGGCGAAGAAGAAAGCGAATACCTATAAGCAAATTGAGGAGAATAAAGAAGCTGGAATACAAGACGGAATCCAGATCGAGGTAACATCTATGAAGCCTCACAAGATCAAACAAAATATCAATCCAGGAGTCCACTTGCAATTATTACTAACATGATGAATTCGACGTTGAAGAAACTCTCTATGCAGTAGGATCAAATCTCAAATTTGGAGAGACAGACATCAAATTTAAGACAACAGAACAAAACACACGAATGATGTCACTAGCGCCAAAGAGAAACCTTGAAGAGATGGTTGGCCAATTCATCACAACAATTGAAAGAAGATTAACCATGCCAAACCAACTCATCCACAACTTGGAGGATCAATTGGATGAATTGAATGAATTACATAAAATTAATGATGTGACAGCTCCTCTTCCACAGGAATCAATAGTTCAACTCAAATTCAAAGATATGGAAGAACAAATTCATAATTTGGAGAGGGAAGTTGGAAACCTGACTTCTCAGATTTTTTAACCTCCTAAGGATAAAAGTTTTGAGAACCCAATGTTCGACATGTGCCCCTGTTAATGTCTATCAAGCAAGATGGAGGCCCAGAACAAACTTTCGAGGGAGAACATGAACAACTCAGTGGAGGGTCAAAGAGACAAGTGTTTACATTATCATTGATGGACAAGTCCAAAGGAGGAGCTCTCCTTTGGAGGATCCAAGTATTACTGCAACATTGCCTCCAGCACCACCTTAGGGGGAGGACAACATGACATTGAAAATAGACATGCCGTCAATCTCAATGCAATGGCATCGCAAGAGTCCACCTTCATAGACTTTATCATCTCCATCACATTCACCACCTGCTCAGAGGAGGACACTTTCACTAATGAAGACAATGCCGATGCAATGGAGGCCAAGAGTTTCAAATCAAATTCAGAAACAAATTTCCACTGAAAATCAGCCAACATCTGCTACACCGCCTGACCAGCAAGCAAGGCCTCCCGACGCAGAATGCTTTTCAATTATGATGTTACAATCCACAACCCCAACTACTGCATCAACTCGTGGAGAAGAGTTGACGTTCCAGATGGATTGCGATTTTTAAATCATTGACGACCCCCACCACTGCGCTGACTATTCATCAATTGTTGGGTGAGTTTGTCCCTTAATACTTTATCTTCACTTGATTATAATTGGGCAAAGTCAAGCTAACGTCTATAACTTAGAACTAATCTGCCTCCACCCTTTCTCCTTTACTTAGATTCTTTTCTTGTAGTTAGGTTTGTATCATAGTAGTCATCGAGTCCAAAGGCATATGGTTGCCTTAACCTATTTTCAATCATGTAGCATGTCTCCTCCTACTTCACCTCCCGTTACATATCGTCATGGGTCGTAAGACTTGACATCCTGATCCGTGGGTGATAGCAGCGAACTCCATCATGGGGCTCATAACACCTACAAATCGAAAACCAAATTTGAATTCACGAGTCGTGATACCGCATCACGGGCTCGACAGTGGACCCTTCTGCAAAAATAACCAATGTGTCACGGTCTATGATATACATCACGGGTCGTAATTCATGTAGCAAATGAGGGCACAACCCGCAACATTCCCGACCCATGGCCCGTTAGAATTGCTTATGACCTTAAAGACCACCTAGGACATTCATTATGGGTCGTAACTAACCGTAATGGCCCATAAGTCACCAGCTACCAAATGCAAAACTTTCCAACACCCGACTTATGGACTGCCACTATCTTCACTACCCGCAATTAAACCATTTTCACACCGTTATGGGTCGTCACATACATCACGGGCCTGATGAACCTGAACTATTGCCGCTACCTTGTTCCATGAATCGTCCCTGCCCCGTAACACCTTATAACTGACCTTACGACCCGCGAATGACCGCAATAATGGCACACCCCGCAACTACCGGATCATGCCCTTTATGCTCTATATACTAACCTTCATGAAGGGTGCCTTTCATCAACGTCACCGATCAGTTGCACTCTCTGATGATTTATGTGTCAGAATTTATGTGGCTGGGATAATTTGGAATGAGGAAAGATGTTTTGATGATAAGTGTTTAAACTATAACTATGAGAAAAGTAGTTGTCAGCAAGATGGAATCAATGATTTAAATTCCCATATTCTGAGTTTTGCTTTGAACATTGCTTGAGGGCAAGCAAATATCCAAGCTTGGGGTAACATGCTTTAGGGCTTGCATTAGGCTCATTAATGGATTATTTTGTCATTGCATGCATCTATTTCTATCCTATTTGATTATATTCTTCCAAGTCCAAAATCTACTCTTGTTTGGTGTAATCTTGCAGGAAATCATCAAGAAAGGCTTAGGAAGAGCTCAGATGGGCTAAATTTAGAGAAGGCCCGAATTCCCGAGAGAAATCACTAACTCCAAGGTGCATTACGGGTCGTGACAACTCGTTACGAGTCATGACGAAGCCAACAGCAACAGCAACAAAGACCACCAGTACCATTACGGGCCGTGATACTTCATCACGTGCTGTAAGGAGATCAACTGTTACGACCTGCCGGGAGTCATCACGGGCCGTGATATTCATCATGGGCCATGAAAAAGCCGATTACGAAGCATTATTGACCGTCATGACAACCACAGCAAGCACAATTCAGCCCAGCGGACTTATTACCGGTCGTGATGGCTTATCACGTGTCGTAACAAGAGACATCACGAAGTGTAACATGCATATCACGACCTTGACGGTTGTGGTCTTTCTTGAAGAATTCATGTTACGAGCCGTAAAGCATTCATACGGGTCATAAGTTGAAGCGATTACAAGAACGGAATTGCATAATGCCCGAGTTACGGGTCGTGAGATACTATTACGGGCCATTATGGAAGTACTCACGGGACGTGATATCCCATCACGGGCCATGTGACATTTACGAATACCCGAATTAATGATGATTTGAAGATGATTCGACGGCCAGAAAGATGCTTGTTCGATAAAAAACATTGGAGATATGTCTTGGATGATATTTGAAGGAGTTGAGAAGAGTTTATCACAACCTTTGATCTTAAAAGATAATTTAATCACAAGAAACCAACATCCAACCCTAGGAAACCCTAGGGTATATAAAGACTTTGTTAACAATCAGAGATAGGGGGCGAGGGTAGAAAAGAGGATTGAAGCCGTCAACCAGTGCAAGAATGCCAAAGAGCAAAAGATATTCCGAAGGTTTGCTGAGGAGGAGAAGGAAGTCATCCGTTAAGGAGTCTGCCCGGATTATGTTCTAACTTTCGAGAGGAGTACCTTTCTTGTTCTATTATCTGTTTGGACAAATTATTCTATAATTAGAACAGTTTATTATGGATATTTTCTGTATTAGTTACTTTTCTCTGATAACATTGCTACTACAAACTCTATGTAGTTTTCGTAATCTTTATTTGAATTGATTCTTCATTAACATGATTGCTTGAGATTTCTGAGTATGAACTATTGATTTGCAATTCATGTCTTGAGACTCTGATCCATTAAGAGTGATGTCATCTGTGGTATGTTAGGTCAACCCGTCAAGGGTGATTTAATAGTCTAGGGAAACAACTTATTGCATCTTGTGTTTTCTTCCTGAGAGTAAATCAGTTAAGGGGTATTATCTGGATAGATTAATATAAGATAGTTGAGTTATCCATTAAGGGAATTCATACTTGAAGTTTGCCTAAGCATCTGAAGAACCAAGAGCTAATTTCAACGTCATATATGTCTGCCGTATAGAGTTCTGACTACTCATCTGAAGTTAGTAACGTGTAGGCCCTATCCTCATCACTTTCATTGTATTTAACCATTTTATTTTTAGTTTGTTTAGTTTCTGAAAGTTCAAAAATCACCCATCTTATGTTTGTCGCATATCCCTATTAATCTCTAGGATTAGATTGTTACTTAGTTCCTTGTGGGTTCGACACTCTACTCTATCACTTTATTACTTGTTCGACTAGTGCACTTGCTAGCATATGATTTTGTCGTGTTCGCTTTTTTTGCATCACCAGTGAACAAAAGAAGCTCCAACTGAATGAACTAGATGAGATCTGGCATCAAGCTTATGAGAATGCTAGCATCTACAAGCAGAAGACCAAGTTGTGGCATGACAGCTAGATCCAAAGAAAGGAGTTCAATGAAGGTGATGTCGTGCTGCTTTTTAACTCAAATCTCTATTTTTTCCCCCGAAAAGCTGAGGTCAAGATGGTCTGGTCCCTTCATCGTCAATAAGGTTTATTCATCAGGGTTGTTGAACTTAGAAATGAGAAAAGGGATCTATTCACATTAAATGGACACAGGTTCAAGGCTTACCCCACATGGTCAACCAAAGATCCGCCAGAAGAGCAACAACTTCAAACCCCACATGACGAACCATATAGGAAGAAAGTCTAGCCAAGGACTTTAAACAAGGTGCTATCTGGGAGGCAACCTAGAGTTTTATTTACTAAAGTTTGTTTCATTTTGCAGGAATAATACTACCAACTTGTTCAGTTCAACCCAACCTCTCCAGTCAGGGATTGAATAGAGCACCTAAGGGTTACCGAGACCCTTCATACGACCTCAACCCGGAATATTTTTTTTTGTTTTTACAGGCTAACAACTCCACCCGTGGCCCATCTAGCCCAACGCAAAATGGAATATGTGGCCAGCCCATATCTGCAATACCTTTTATACCCCAGAAAAGAGAGAAAACCTATGCCTACCTCATTTGCATCGAACACCGTCTCCACGATCTTCGTGCCCTCCTCTTCGATTGTACCAAAACCTAACCGCTCGCCCCCATCACTACATCCTCCATAATTGTCACCCACAACCTTCAACCATCATCCAACGATCTTCCATGGTTTTCACTTGGGGTCAAACCACGAGATGTATTTGGTGGCCGAGGTCAAAGGATAAAAAGGGGGCAACTACTAACATCCACTCGACCTCGACGGAGAACATATGGCAACAAGAGAGGAAGCGTCGACAACCTCGACTGACCCTACTCTGCAGACAAACCCTGAAGCGAAGAAAAAGAAGAAGAAGAGCGCCAAGCACAAAATCCTTCTTCAATACCGCAAAGCCCTAGGAAACAAGAAGATGAAGAGGAGGAAGGCAGCTCTGGAAGTCACGGCTCCTGAGGTAACCAGTGAGCCACGCCCCTAGTCTCTCCTATCGCAACTGAGACCTCAATCACATCGCCTATAGAAGGTGTCACGCTCTCAGCCACTACAGCAAGCCCTCCGACCAGGCAACCACACCACTGGTTATGCTACCCTGAAGCCAATATCCTAGGCCATGTCTCAGAGGACCGAGGAGATACTACTGACTCCTAAGAAACCAAGTACCACACAAATCCAGCAAGAAGAGGCGCCCCGCAGAGCCCACGCCTCCAACCTCACCCTCCATGCCCCCATTAATAGACGCTACACCCCCGCAGAGTCCAACCCTCCCCGTCTCCAAAGCCAGTTTGAGTAAGCCCAATTTTGGGAAGATAAAGCCCAGTTAGAGGAAGACAAAACACTCAACCTAGAGGGTGAATACAAAGAAGACGACAAGCTTGCACTCCAAGATTTTGAACCAAGAGAGCTAGCATTGTGCCCTTCTAAAATTTCCTTCAGGGACAAAAAACATGAAGCATGCTATGACATGTTGGTCGGGCAATGCTTTGTCCCAACAAAATATCTCAACGTCAAGACCCTCAATGATGTCAATGTCCAGTCGCAGAAGATGGGGGCAGAGAAGTTCTTCTTCAAAGCTAGAAGACATACCCTAAGATCGCTCACGAGTTCTTAAGCTCCCTAGAGATCTATGACCGCGAAAGGCCTATCTCCTTTCGGTTTTCAACAGGGAGTTCAAATGGACATTTGGAAATTTTACGCGTATATGGGGCTTTCCTCTACAGCCCAAGGAGAAGAAGGAAGCCCTGTACAATAGACAAGATGTACCACGGAGCTCAATTACAAGCACCACGGAGGTGTACAACAAGAATGCCAAGGCTTCCTCCATCTCCAACTCTATATTGAATTACTTTCATCGGGTCTTGTCTAATACCATTTTTGGCCGCAGCAACACAAACAGATGGTCAGGGAGTCCGAACTCTACATCATTTGGGGCTTCCTAAAAGGATTGCCCATTAACCTGACAAAGCTTGCCTTGAAAAACTTCCTGCGAGTGACCAAATAGAAGACCAACACCATCACATTTGGCATTTTCTAAACCCCCATCGCCAAGGCCTGTCGTATTAATCTCTGGGAGGTGGAGGCCTACCCGGATATAATTGGAAAGATTGACCTCCACACTCTGATCAACATGAAGGTCATAACCTAAGTCGATGACATTTACTACCTCTTGGTACTGAATTTCTCCCTGATAAAGCTTCCAGACTCCGACTGTACCTCCATCACCAGCAGCAAGAACTGAGTGCTTGCTCCAAACCATGACGACCTAGCAACAAGCACAAATGATCGTGAGGAGCAGGAAGATCTCAACCTCACCTCTACTAAGAAAAGAAATCTAAACCCTCCTATTCAGCCTCTTTGGACAACTCCACCCAATCCTGCAGGATCCAACCAACCTGCAGCTACAACCGATGTCTATGCCCTACAAATGATAAAACAGAATGCTCTTATAAATTCCTTGTGCGTGCAGAATGAGACATTGCAAAAGGACCTAGGGAAGGATAAAAAGATGTTGGCACAACAATAGGCATCACTCTAAAGGCTTGAACAATAGCTAAGATTGTAAAAGACTAGTGTCACTCTAGAGGCTTGAACAATAGCTAAGGTTGTAAAAGACTAGTGTTGTAAAAGGGTGCTTCTCCCTATTCGGAAAGAAGATTTGATAGTGGAACCCTGAGGTTCTCAAGGCGTGAGATGTTGGAGCGGGGACGTAACTAAGGAGTTGGGCCGAACCTCATCAATAAATCTTCTTCTCAAATTTGCATTTCTTTATCCTCGCTTTTCTTATCAATTTGCTTAATGATAATCTACTTTGTTTTAATTGTTGTGAAAAACATTTGGAAAAATTATTACACCAATGCAACCCCCCCCCCCCCCCTGTACACTTTATGCATTCAATATAGAAGTAATTATTATCAATACTAACAAAAGACAGGAAGAACATAAAAAAGAAATTGTCGTCTAAGTAACAAAAATTCTATTTGGCAACTAACTATAGTCCATCTTTTCCCAAAGTTCAGGTGATAAGTGATAAACTAAGTTATTAAAATTTCGTTATCTAACAGGATGTCTCTTAACATTGCTATCAGAAAAATATTGATGATGATTGATGTTTTTGGGTTTTCAATTATTCAATTTTTTTCGGTTTTCAATAATATGATAACAATGCAATACAAGCAAAGATGCACATGCAGTACATAAAGCAAATATGAGAAATGTAGAACATAAGCAAATATGATGCATGAGAATGCAACTCCCCCAAGCATAAACCTAACATTGTCCTTAGTGTTTAGGCCCAGCCGAAGGGAGGGTATACAAATTCATGAAAGAAAGTAGAAAGTGACTCACGAAAGCAGAAAAGAATAGAGATGACCTTGTCTACTCCTGTGGTGTTGGTGGCGATCGCTGAGGGTGCTTGTAGAATAGCAACACTCCGTGATGGCCCTGGTCCACGTGATAATCGTGCATGCGACGGACCATGTTCTCCATCCTCTCCTGCCGGTCACGGATGTCCTTGATGTCTACCTACATAGAGGTCATAATGGAATGCATAGCAAAGAAGTCATAAGTCACTGGAACACTCACCGTACGCCACCAGCCCTGGCTGTTTTTGAGCCTGCGTCCCCAACCGCATCGCAGAGGATGGAGGTTTTCGAACCATCGCTAGGTTCCATCCTTCCATCATTGATGCCCCCACTCATAGACACTACACAATCATGCAGTCCATCACCGAGCCCCGACTTTGTCGGCACAGGCGCATAAGAAGAAGATGAAGAGGTAGACGTCCTTCAAGGGGAGTAAGCCTTACTTGAAAGGGAGCAAGCCCTACTCCAGGACATAGGAGCACTTCCTAAAGAGAAGTCAGCCTCACCGAACGAGGAGGAAGAAGCCACCGAGATGGCCCTATCCGATGAACATGATGAATTGATGCAACGCCCTACTGTCGCAATCTTCAAAAGCATAAAGCAACAAGAATGCTATCAAACATTTGCCAACCGAAGCTTCCTACCAACAAAGTACCTGGACGGCACGACCATCAACATACTGGGTTTCCTCAATGACTTCAAGACCAAGACGACAAAGATGGGGGCTAACCAATTCTTCTTCAGCAGCTGGACCACATACTCAAAAATAGCGCAAGAGTTCCTAAGTTCATTTGACATTTCAGGGAGGATGTCTTCCTTCAGTATATTCAATAGCGAATTCAAGTGGACATTTAGCCGTTTCGCTCGAGTTTGGGGTTTCCGTACAAAGTTGATAGACAAAAAGTAGACTGGCTATGACAAGCAGCATGTCTGGCATCAAATCATCGGGCTCAAAGAAGAGTACAACATGAATGACAAGGCGTCTGCAATCTCCAACCTATTGTGAAGTGACTCCACCTAGTGCTTGCTAACACGATCTTCGACTGCACCGACAAAGATCAAATGTCGGGGAGGGTGAACTATACATATGTTGAATCTAGGATCCCGATATTATTTTGATGATCATAAATTTGTGAGGAAGCTTAGTTTGTACTAATGAACCTTTTGATTTGATCTATGAAAGACAGGATTTTGATGTTCGATAAGTGATAGGTCGACCGAAGTTGAAGAATAGACGACCTATGCACAGAGAAGACATAAAGGAAAAATCCTAAGTGTGCAGCGGTTGTCCAAAAGATGTGAAGTGGTCGACCTATGTGAGAAACATAGACTGAAGAAAAGGAGCCAAGTACTGAGCGGTCGACCAAAGATGTTTGATGGACGACCGAGACAAGGTTGAACAGGAAAGGTCGCCCGGTGAAGATAGTGGGCGACCGAAGGTTCTAAGTCAACAGTAAAGAGGTTGAAGAAAGGATGCTCCAAGGTGAAGAGGACGTCCTATGATGAAGATCAGTCGATGCTAATACGGCTAAGGAAGGAAAGGTCGTCCGAAGTTGGACAATGGACGACCAAAGAAATTCAGACAAAGAGAAAGGTCGTCCGAGAGCTTTGGAGATAATGTGGTGGGCGACCGGAAGACTATATGGGCTGAGGCGAAGTTATGAGCGGACGACCGATGAAGTTCATATGGAGACAAAGGTCGTCCGAGAGCTGATGAGGCAAGGCAGCGGTCGACCAGTATATCTGACAGAAGAAGTAAAGGACATCCAAAGAATTTGATGTTGTTAGAAGACGTCCGAAGAATGTCAGAAGAATGAAAGGACGTCCGAGGATCTCAGTGGAAAATGAGCGGACGACCGAAGTACTGAGTAAAGAAACAGGACGTCCGAGGGACTCAGTGAAGAATTAGCGGACGCCCGAAGTACTTAGAGAAGAAGAAAAGGATGTCCGAGGAATTCAGGGAGAATCAGCGGATAACCAAAGAAGTTTCAAAGAAATAAGTACAAGTCAAGTCGGGCGACCGAAGGTGAGCAATGGACGACCGAAGTAGCTTGACAGAGGACTTCAACTGAAGAAGCGGACGTCCGAGGGATTGGTGNAACCAAAGAAGTTTCAAAGAAATAAGTACAAGTCAAGTCGGGCGACCGAAGGTGAGCAATGGACGACCGAAGTAGCTTGACAGAGGACTTCAACTGAAGAAGCGGACGTCCGAGGGATTGGTGTGCAATCAGCGGACGACTAGAGAAGTGTTGAAGAAATTAGTACAAGTCAAGTTGGGAGACCGAAGGTGAACAGCAGATGACCAAAGTAGCTTGACAAAGGACTTCAACTGAAGAAGCGGACGTCCGAGGGATTGGTGTGCAATTAGCGGATGACCGAAGAGTTGAAGAAATTAGTACAAGTCAAGTCGGGCGATCGAAGGTGAACAACGGACGACCGAAGTAGCTTGATAGAGGAATTCAAATTAAGAAGCGGACGTCCGAGGGATTGGTGTGCAATCAGTGGATGATCAGAGAAGAGATGAAGAAATTAGCACAAGTCAAGATCGGGCAACCGAAGGAGCTTGACGAAGGAACAAAGGCTTAAGGCTCTGAACTGCGGACGTCTGAAGGCGAATGGCGGATGATCGGAGCACCAGACGACAGTTCAATTGAAGACTTCACCAGAGCAGTAGTCGACCAAAGAGAGGAAGCGGACGACCGAGGGGTAGGTGAAGAGTACTGTACTTGCATTAACGACTAGTTTTCTAAGAGAGAGATTAGGTCGTTTGTGCAGAGTATAAACTATAATTCCACGAGTCTTGGGAAGTAACTTTGGCTAATTTTGAGAAACTGTGTAGAGAGCTTGAGATCTTTAGAGAAGAGCCTTAGTTCCTCCTTCTGAGCATTCTAGTGACGAATCCAGAATAGAAGGAAGTGTGCATTCAAGAGTGAACTTGTAAGAGGTTATCTCCTTTTTCCTCGAAAGAAACAAAGGAGAAGAAGAAGTTGTAAGGGAGCCTTCTCCCTAGAAGAAGGAATTTAGTGATCTCGATAGGTCTCGAGCTCGAGAAGACCGGAGCGGGGATGTAGGCTGAACCTCATCAACAAACCTTTGTTTGTTTGTCTCTCTTCTTTATTTGCATTTGCATTAGTGTTCTTCCGCTAACATAACTAATTTAGATAGCTAAAAATTTTAATACACCAATTTACCCCACCCCCTCTTGGTGTCATCTAGATCCTACAATTGGTATCAGAGCTAGGTTGCTCACAAATTTGTAACTATATACAAATCTCATTTTGATTCAACAATCTAGAGTCAATATGGAATCAAATGGCTTTACCCAAGGTGAGGGACAGTCTACTTCTAGACCTTCTTTTTTCAATGCATCTAACTTCTATTATTGGAAAATTAGATTGCAAACCTATGTATGTTCCATGGACAGTGACATTTGGGATGTCATTGAAAATGGTGTACATGTTCCTCTCTTTAACAATGAACTAGACTCTACAACTAGGAATTTAATCAAACTACATTGGAATGCTAAGAATGTTTTTTACTGTGCACCAGATCAAACTGAATTCAATAGAATATCTTCATGTACTAGTGCAAATGAAATCTGAAAAAAACTTATAGTTACACACGAAGGAACTGAAAATGTTAAAGAATTAAAACTAAATATCATAAATCATCAATATGATTCTTTTAAAATGAAACATGATGAGTCTGTAAATAGTATGTTAGTTCATATTAATAATATTGTAAATGGGTTAGCCGCCTTGGGCGACCCAAAGTCTAATGCTCAAAGAGTGAAGAAGTTTCTCAGGTATCTCACACCAAAATGGCACATGAAGAGAATTGTGGATGGGGGCAACAGGACTTGAACAAGCTGAATTTTGATGATCTCATAGGATCTCTTCTGACCTATGAGATGACTCTTCAAGAAGAAAAAGAAGAAGAAAGCTCAAGAAAGAAATTCCAAGCTCTAAAGCTTAAGAAGATTGAGAGTGAAGATGAGGTTGAAGAGTCTGAGGATAGTGATGCATATTTCAGTGAGGAGAAGCTGTCTCTATATGCAAAGAAGTTTAGAAAATTCATGAAGCTTTCTCAAAAGAAAAAGGAATTAAAGAAGAATGGACCAGCTGATAAGTCAAGGATAAAATGTTATTAATGCAACAAGCTTGGACACTACAAGAGCGAGTGTACTGCATTGATTAGGAAGAACAAAGGGAAGAGCTCCACATATTACAAGAAGAAAAAGGCACTTAAAGTCACTTGGGATGATTCAAGTGATGAAGAGAGTGAAGCTCAAGGAGCACCTTCAGAGAAGGAAGAAGAAGCATTTTGTTGCCTCATGACAAATGATGTGGTATCTTCCTCTCACACAAATGATAGTGATAGTGATAGTGATGAATGTGAAGAGGATATCATATTTGACATGCATAAAGAATTTAATGTCATGATAAGAAAGTATTCTATTTTGAAAAGAAAAATTATAATCTTATTCAAGAAAATAATAAGTTGAAGGAAAATAATGCTGATTTGAAAAACAAATTTCTGATTTAAGTGCCCAAATGGTGATTAATAATGATAACTTAGAAAAACATGTTGAAACTATAAATTCTTTGAAATCAGAATATTAAGAATAAATTTGAAACATTCTATTATGGTGGATAAATGTTAGATGTAATGTTTTCACAATACAAAAGTCCTTTGAACAAGAAAGGTTTAGGCTTTGACTCTTTTAGTGATAATATATCTCAAACAACTACCTTTATAAAAGCTTCACACTCTTTTGATCCAAACTTACCCAGCACTTTTACTTGTTTAAATGAATCTAGAATTGTTTCTGCTAGTTCTAAATCTGAAGATAAGAATAGTGTGAATTGTAAAGCTAAAACTGCCATAAATACTAAACATGTTATTATTGATAAAAATACTAGGTTGCCATCAAAAGGAAATGCAAATGTTAGATATAGAAATGTTGTCATTTAAGCCAAAGCAAAAGAATTATGCTTTCATGTATCATAGAAACACTATCACATGCATACTGTTAGAAATGGTTATGTACATTCTTACTCCTATATCACTCGTGTAAATATAAACAACAATTTTGTTAACCAAAAGTTCTGCACACTAACAGGAATACACAGTTTATGAAAATGTATAACAGAAAAGCTTATGATCATCACAGCTGTAAGAAAGTGTATGAAGGATTACATGCTTTTGTTGTAATCGGTTAGGACACTATAGTTCTAAATGTAAAGCTAGAAGGAGTCTTTATTCTAATATTTGACAAATCTGGATTCCTAAGGAAACTTTCAGCACTAACACCTCTGGACCCAAAGTATTTTGGGTACCAAAAACATAAATTCTGTGCTGATCTTGCAAGGTTTCAAAAGAAGCAAAAGGAAATCAACAAGATGATACCTAGACAATGGCCGATCAAGACATATGACTGGGAATGAAGAAAACTTCTTCAGCATAACAAGAACACAAAGTGGAAGAGTAACTTTTGAGGATAACAACCAAGGGAAAATCCTTGGTAAAGGTAACATTGAAAAACTTGGCAATGTAGTTATAGAAGATGTATGGCTAGTAGAGAACTTAAAACATAACCTGTTAAGTATTAGCTAACTATGTGACAAAAACTACATTGTTAAGTTTGAACAAAATAAATGTTTAATATGTAATAACTGAAGAGGTTTTGCATATGGGATTAAGGCATCAAAATGTGTATGTGATTGACTTTGATGATTCGCCTAATCACAAATCCCTAAATGTTATTCATGATGAAATTGAACTATGGCATAGGAGACAAGGACACTTAAACTGTAAAGCCATACACAAATTAGTGAAACATAAGCTTGCTAGAGGTTTGCCCAAAAACAAAATTGAGAAAAATTTGTTTTGTTCTTCATGTCAAAAGGGCAAATAACATGCGACGTCTTTTAAATCAAAAAATGAGATTTCAACGAATAGACCCTCTTCTTAATAAATATTAATTTATTTGGTCCAATTTGCACCACCAGCCTTGGTGGTAAGAAATATGTGTGTGTGATGGTAGATGACTACTCTAGATTCACATGGACCTTGTTTCTTGCACATAAGCATGAAACTTTTGATATGTTTATCATTTTTGCGAATAGAGTCCAAAATGAACTGAATCTGAAATCTCCCAAACCCGGAGTGATCATGGAGGTGAATTTGAAAACTTAAGATTTGAAGAATTCTGTGAGGAAAATAGAATTCTTCATCAATTCTCAACACCAAAGAACTTCACAGCAAAATGGAGTAGTTGCGAGGAAGAATAGAACTTTAATTGAGATAGCTAGGACCTTTATAAGTGAAAGCAAGTTGCTCAAATATTTTTGGGCAAAATTTGTTAACACTTCTTGTTATATTCATAACAGAGTGTTGATTAGACCTTTAGAGAAGAAAACCTGTTTTGAAATGATGTATGACAGACCAAACATTTTATACTTTAGGGTATTTGGGTGTAAATGCTTTGTCTTAAGAACTTTGGATAAGCTAGGAAAATTTGATGAGAAGAGTGATGATGCACTACTTCTAGGATACTCAAACCTTAGCAAGGCTTATAGGGTGTACAACAAAAGAACATTATTAGTTGAAGAATCAATACATGTCACTTTCAATGAAAATGACAATGTTTTAGATCAACATGAAAATGTTGAGATCATAGAAGAAAACAATAAGGATGATCTTGACTTAGATGAGCTAATTCATAAGGAGGAAGACTCTCAACCCATGGAAACCACAACTAATGAGATTGCTATGGTGAATGATGAAAACCCGCAAGGAATTGAATTAGAAATATAATTGCCTCCCACTGAACAAAACAATTTGAGACAAATACCTTCACATCCCTTAGAAAATATTATTGGAAATATAAATGAAGGTGTGAGAACAAGAAAGTCATTAAGAAATGTTAGCGATTTGCTTAATAGGCGACATGACTCTAATTGACAGATAAGAGTACGTGAATCTAGAGTAGCAAGAAGAGAATAGTGAAAGGTGGATGAAAAGATTTGATTCTGTGAAAGAAACACATTCACAATAAGATTATATTTCGTTAGGGTAGTAAGATAAACCCTAGCAGAAATTCGTAAACTGAGATTTCACAATCTAAAGATGGAGTTTTAGGTTTACCTAGATGTTTGAAATCTTGTTTGAATGTGTCTTGAGATTGTTTAATCCCTTGGAGCTTCGGAGGATTTGAACACGAGCTCAGAGGGAAGATGATGAAAAACGCAGAGGATACAAACGGTCATCCTCTTGAATAGTTGTCAAGTATAATTACGACTTGGTATGACCCACACTATATATATATAAAGTGTTCATGGCATCGGTCGCCCGAACTAAATGATGGGTGGACCGAAGTAAAGGAGGAGGGTCGGTTGAGTTATGATCTCAGTGGTTGTCCTATGATTCAATGGACGACCTTTGATTCAACTAGTGCCAGATTATAAACCTATTTCGGTCTTCCGGAGCATAATAACAGACGTCCGCTATTTTAAGTATTATTCGGCATTCACAACATAGGACTTCCTATGTTTATACATTGATCGACCGAACTAGATAGGGATTCAAATCGGTCGCCCGAAGTTAACAATGGGCGTCCGATACTTGAGATATACGAGTTGATGATCGATTACAGACGTTCAAAGTCTTTTAGTGGGCGCCCGTTAATCAATGGGCATTCACTATTTGAGGAATTTCATCTTATGATTTATTACAGATGCCTGAAGATTTTTAGTGGGCGCCCGCTGGTCGGGATCACTAGATATCAACAATATATTTCGGACGTTCGAACATGTAGAGTCGGTGTCCGAGGTTATCCTGATCCTTAAGTAACATAACTATGACATCCCTTCCTATTTTGAATCCTTCATATCTTGACTTAGGATAGATATCTAAAGAAAAAAAAGTATTGTTATGTATGTGTTGTGCAACACATTTAATTTACAACTTTATTAATCAGTGATACTCATATAGGTAAGTCACCAATAAGTTAAGTTGTTTTTTCTGAAATCCTAAGTCCAACATTCCAAATTCTCTCTTAAACATATTAAGCCTATCCCTTCTCAGGGGTTTTTGCAGTCAAGTGAGAGACCTTGGGTTTGGCTCACTAATCATAGTATCTGATCTAGAGGCAATCAAGTATGGAATTTCAAATATGCCTCCGTATAGTTTTTAGTCTGCACTCTCTCTTTTCTCATCAGTACAACCCTTTCAAGCATGAGAGTTTTGAAATCTTTACACATTTGGGAACTTGTGGATCCACAAATATTGTCATCCACATGAGTATTCACGGCTAAAGTAACATTCCTAAAGTATTCTTAACAGAAGAATTTACTCACCCTTTTGAAAACTCTTTTCAAGGAGTAATAAGCAAAGCTCTAGCATCTTGCTTAGGAGACTAAAGCATATGATCTGGGTACTTGAACTCCTCATCCATTTTGGCAATCTCATTGATTT
>LTAE01008613.1:6290-20209 GCA_001647135.1 Pontederia paniculata | reverse complement strand
CGGCTGGGTTTTGGCCATATGTTGCCGCGGCGTTCACCTGTTCGTCTTGGGGCTCTTGGACATTGTAGTTGATGGCTTGACATTGAGCGGTTACATGTCCAATCATCCAACACTGCTCATACCAAACAAAAGGTGGAGTAGATTGGATCGGAGTTGCTTTTGCAACATAGATCTTGGAGCTTAAGGAGGTGGGGTCGACCTTCTTCTCTAGAGTTTTCTAGAATAGGTTGACGAGACCTTCTATTTGAGAAGAAAGTTGATCTAGCTTGACAGGGTTGGCGGCATCACTTTGTTCTTTGGGTCTCTTTCTATTAACTCGGTCTTCAGGCCATTCTCGATGGATTTTGATCACCCTCTCGATTAGTCGGATTGCCTCATCTGTATTTTGGGACATGAATCTGCCTCCAGCTGCTAAGTCAAGGGTAGACTTGCTCTCGGGTGTAAGCCCTTCGTAGAAGGTCTGGACCGTCATCCATTTGTGGAATTCATGGTGAGGGCATTGCTTCAGTAGTTTCTTGAACATCTCCCATGCTACGAGAGACTCGTTATGCCATTCGATAAATGAGGTGATCTGGTTCCTCATATGTACGATTTTTCTCGGGGGTAGAATTTGGTCATGAAGGCTGAGATGAGCTCATCCCATGTGCTTACTGCATCCTCCTTCAATGAGCGCAGCCAGTCCTTGGCCCTATCCCGAAGAGAAAATGGTAATAGTCGAAGTCTGACCGCATCATCGGTGAGTCCATCGCATTTGAAGGTGTCGCAGATCTCGATGAAGTTGATTAGGTGCTGGTTAGGATCTTTATGGGCAAGCCCACCAGACTGGTTTTGCCCCAGGTAACCCAATATGGTTGGGTTCAACTGGAATTTGTTGGCATTCACCTCTGGAATTGTTATGCCGGAGTTCAGGCCTACAGTTGTAGGTCTGCAGAATTCTTCAAGCGCTCATGCTGCATCAGGGTTGGCCGCAATGCATGGGTGACTTGATTAGCTTGGCCCCCTGCTTGATTAGGTTGACCCGCATTTGGAATTGGTTGGGCCATCTCGGTGTTGTCTTCTGAAGTTTGGGTTTGGAGTTCTCGGAGTCTTTGCTCTCGCCTTCTTCTGAGGGTCCGCTTAATCTCAAGGACGAACTCAAAGGTTCCTTTTTCTTCAGGATTGGCTCTTAGCATGCACCTCTCAAGCAGAGGTCAGGGTTAGGCAGTAGACCAAATGTCAAAATAAAAAGAAAAGAAAAATGAAACAAAGAAATTTGAAAATTATATACAAGGTGTGAAATATAAACAATGGAAATAAGACTTGAAATCAGAATAGCAGGGTTAAAGGCGCAAAAAAAATCAAAAGTGTTCCCAGCAACGATGCCAAAAACTTGATGCGAAGTGTGGATTAATATAGAAAAAAATGACCACAAATTAGGAGGTAAAGCCAGGGTCAGACTTCTGTAAATATTATCTTCACTTGAAATTTTAATATTTATAAATCGATCACACTCCTATCACCGTAAGTATATGGCAATCGTCGAGTACTTCAGATATCGATCCATAAGGAAACTTCGTTTTCACACCTCTATGTCTACTTTTCTTCAGACAATCCTTTGCGGTTGGGGGTTGACACTAGAGGTCCAAGTCCAACCAGAATAGGTGATGGGTAATCAAATTGAAAGAGAAATAAGTTTTTTGGGGTTTTTTAAAATAGAGAATGCAAAAATTAAAAGAACGATAATTCAAATGAGGAGAGGACACCAGAACCCTGGATTCACATCTGAATCACACCCATCTACTCTTTGATGTGAAATTATGTAAAGTCACCCAGACCCTTACACCACGGGTCAAGGCAACCCCGCTCTCGTGGTGATTGCTCTACCTTGCACCTTCCCGCTCACACGATGGAGGCTCAAGGCTTGATCAAATGTAATTTGTCCATAGTCACACTCTCTCTCTAGGAGGAGAGCTCACCATCATAAATCTCGATAAAAAATCTGTCAATATATTTGTTATTTTGCTATTTGTTTAAAACCGATACTAGAAGCCAGATTGAAGTCGACTCATTTGTCATCAAAGATAGTAGTGGAGGTATAAACACTCAAAATTTATATAAATATTATATATATGGAATCATGTTACATGTGAGCATTTGTCTCCATGGTTTAGACTTCGTATACAATTTGAAGACGTCGAGGATTGATTTTGATAGCTGACTCTTGACCATTACAACATTATTGGCTGTCTTCATGGCTTAGACTTTGTATACAACTTCAGGACGTCCAGGATTGACTTTGATAGCTGACTCTTGACCATTGCAACACTATTGGTTGTTTTTTTCTACTAAGAATAGGAATTCATTTTGAGTGGAAGATAATTTTTTATTCTATATAAACTTAGTTATATTGATTGTTCTCCATATAAATTGTGGTGCTACCAGTCCAAGGGAATTTAACCTCATTATTCTCTTTATGATCTAAAATATATTAAATATTTTCATAGTATTTTTTGTGGCACTGCAACATTATTAGTTTTTTTTCTACTAAGAATAGGAGTTCATTTTGAGTGGAAGATAAACTTTTATTCTATATAAACTCAGTTATATTGATTTTTCTCCATATAAATTGTGGTGCTACCAGTCCAAGGGAATTTAACCTCCTTATTCTCTTTATGATCTAAAAGATATTAAATATTTTCATAGTTTTTCTTTTGTGGCACTGCAACATTATTAGTTTTTTTTATACTAAGAATAAGAATTCATTTTGAGTGGAAGATAAATTTTTATTCTATATAAACTTAGTTATATTGATTTTTCTCCATATAAATTGTGGTGCTTGGAGTCCAAGGAAATTTAACCTCCTTATTCTCTTTATGATCTAAAAGATATTAAATATTTTCATAATTTTTTTTGTGGTTATAATAATTTATAAAGTTTATCTATCAGTGACTTGACATTTTATTTATTTATTTATTTTCATAAATTCACCTCTTTTTCAATTAAGTATTAAATTTCATTATTTTTTTAATTCTCGTTTTATATTATTTATGTTCATAGTACTTTGTTTACTATTTTGAAAATGTAAGTGATATATGGTATTAATCATTCTACAAGTCCTTTAATCACCTATTGTTTTATATTTGAAGATATGCACAAATCAAATTATTTTGTTAATATGTGAACATAATATAATTTATATTTATTATTTGCATTATACTTTAAATAATAATTGTCACTAAATGTTAGTTTTTTATTTGGTGAATTAAATTGAGTATAAAATATTATTTTGCAGTTGTCTATTTTGATGGAAAAATATTCTAAAAGTGATTGGTTTAGCTTAGAAAACATCATTCATGGTGAAGGAAATGAAAAATAATGTGTCATAAAAAAATAGTTTCATATACAGTGGAATGATTTGACTACTCTTCTTACTACTGATATTGGGAAAAGAAAAAAATATCAAATTATCATTTTAATGATTAAGATGAGAGTAGAAAAATATATTTACTTAGAGGATCATTCCAACATTGGAATCATAAATTCTCTCAAACATAAAAATGAAAGATAAATTATATTGAATTAATTCTAACTGTTATAGTCAATATTCCAATTGGTTGGAGTACATCATTGTAAGAAATGCAGTATTTTGCTTATATTGTTATTTATTTAAAACTAATATTGAAAGTCAAAGTGGAGGTGATGCATTTGTTACAAAGGGTTATACTTGATGGAATAGAAAAAAGAGATTGGGCATTCATGTCGGAGGAGTGACAACCCTAATAAATAAATTGTAAGCCGATGTGAAGACTTGATGAAGAAAAATCAGTCTATCCAATTAGCTTTAAATAAGCAACTAAATCAAGTGAGGAAATGAAAACAAAATTTTTGTGTGCTTCAGTTGAATGTATAAGATTTATTTCGTGTCAAGGTTTATTTCTTCTTGATCATGATGAATCCAAAAGTTAATTAAATAAGGAAAATTTTCAAGAGCTTATGCAGTTTCTTGTTGATCATAATGAAGATATAGCTAAATTTATGTTAAAATGTGCATAAGGAAATCAACAAATGATATCACATGATATTCAGAAAAAATTTGTAAATGTTGACAACCAAGTTATAATCAATGATTTTAAAGATAAGTTATTTGAAATTTCGTTTGACAAATCTCATGATATATCTAAAAAAAGATGGCAATATCTTGGCATTTTGTAGATAAACAAGAGATTATCGGAGAATGATTTCTTGGCCTTATTCATGTTAAAGATATGTATGCATCATCTTTTTAAAAAGCAATTAATTCATTATTTTCCCATCATAAATAATTTTATGAGGATGAGAGGACAAGGTTATGATGAAGCAAGCAATATACAAGGCGAGTTCAAAGGAATTAAAAGTTTAATCTTGAGAGAGAACGAGCCAACATATTATGTTCATTATATTGTTCATGAACTTTAGTTGACCATAGCAATGATTAAAAAAAATCATGTTGAAGTTGCTTCACTTTTACTTGAACCATTATGCTTACTAACTTAGCTGAAACATCTAGTTAGAAAAATTTAATCTACTAAAATTGTTGAAACTCTTAGAATTGGTGAATTACTAAATGATCGAGAATTGAATCAGGAAACTAATCTTAAAATGGCCAGTGATATAAGATAGAGATCACATTATAGTATGATGTAAATTTCAAAGTCATGTTTTAATATGTTATTGAAGTACTAGAGTTTGTCAAAGTTGAAGGTGTTGAAAAAAAAATGAAGCACATTTACTTTTAAAATACTTATAATTTGATTTTGTTTTTAGTTCCCAATTTCTGTAAAGCATATTGGTAATTACAAATATCTTAGTAGTAGTTTTGCAGAGGAAATATCAAGATATACACACAACTGCAAAAAACAAAAGATGACGAATGAGATTTTCTTATGAATAGTAATTCTATTTTTTGTCAGGATCATGATATTTATGTTGAAAAATAACTTTATAACTTGATGTCATATTTATATTCTTTTAATGATGAAAATCTTACGAAAACGTTAGAAAAAATATGTGTACATGTTAGATTGAGACAATTGTGTGAAAGTTTTAAAGTCAAATTATATGCATTGAAGTTCAACTTAATATTTGTCTATCTTCCCTCTAGATTTACGTTGAGACATGATAATGCATTGATTGTAGTTAATTATATTAGCTTTCTACATATTCAATAATCATTTCATTTCTAAATCTATACAAAAACTTATACACAAATTAGTAAAGGTCTATTAAGTTTAAAGTAAAATTATATTAACTGGAGTTTGCATTAATATTTGACTTTTAGATTTTCAAAGAATAAAGAATTACATCAATCAAATTTTTGGTGCAGAGTGTTAAGATCAAAATAGTGCAGATCTATCAAACTGATTCGGGAGAAACGATCAATTGTGTCCTGATCCGATTGATTAGTTGATACTATGACAGAAATGACAATAGACTGATCGATCAGTGCATCAAAATGGTTAGTCCATATCATTGACGAATTATGCGAGTAATGATCAATTGGTAGTCAAAATAGTGAAGTATGTACAATAACAACTATTTTCAATCAGAATGGTGTACTGATGATGAAAGTTGTCGTCTTGTGAAACCTAGAAAAACCCTAACAACTAGATTTTTGAGTCAAAGCCATCGAAAAAGGTGTGCAATGGTTATATTGAACAAAAGAGAACATAAAAGAAGTTCCAAATTCGTACAATGAATGAATACTTCAAGGGAGACACAAGCATCAAAGGGAAATCAAATCTTGAAGTTTTTTGAGCTAAATTGCTGAATCTCATCTTTTCTCTCTTGTGTGTACTTATAAAAGAGAGAGTAAGAGAGCATAGTTCTTATATCTTTGTTAAGAGTTAGCTATTTTGTAGTAGAGGTTCCATCTTACCTCTTGGGTTATATGAAATTTGGAAAGAGTGCTCCTTAGTGAAGAGGTTTTTCTTACCTCTTGAGCAAAGAAAAGGTGTCAGTGTAAAGGGTTTTCTTTCTATATTTTGAAAAGAATAAAAACTAGTGGATTTTCGACGATCTCAAGATTGAGAAGTCGGAGCAGGGACGTAATCAATGGTCAAACTTCGTCAACAACTCTTGTGTTTTGAGTTTGCATTTCTCTCTTATTTTCTTTACTTATCATCTTTCATTCTCACTTATATCATTATTATACTTGTTCTTGATCTAGAGCTTTTGAGTTTGAGCTTTGTTATAAATCAATTTTTAGGTTCCACATTTTTACTGTAAAATTAGTTTAAAATTTTATTACACCAACTCATCCTCTCTCCTCTTTGGGCCAAGTGATCCTATAATTCAAATACCTAATATAGATGATATATTTGTTATTTTGAAGGAATAAAAATTTTGAGCTCCACAATTAACAAATTTACATCACTATCGAGTTGAATTATTTTTCATGGTTATTGATATGTTGCTTTAAGAATTCAATAACCATTTAAATGAAACAAATATGGTGTTGCTTGTTTTTGTGGCTTGTATCCCTTTGCTTCATTTCAAACTTTTAATGAAGAGAAACTAGTGAAATTAAGACAATGTTACCCAAATGATTTTTTTCTTGAAGCTGATTCACTAATTCTCAAGCAGTAATATCTACTACTGATGTATGCTCAAATTATCATTTTAAAATTTTGAATGGATTTAGTTGGTAAAAGCTAATAACCATATGGTATATCCATTAGTTTATTTTTTTTAAAAGTTGACTTTACTTCTACGTGTAGCTACTAAAACTATTGAGAGAGTTTTTCCTTTGATGATATCATAAAAAATCAAATAATGAAATTAAATGAGAGAATATGGATGAACGATTGTTCGATAACATACATAGAAAAAAAATGTATTTTGCATTATTAGTAATGATCTAATTGTTGAAAGGCTTCAGAGAAATTGAAATCTCGTCTAAATAAATCATTGAAATAAAATTTCTCATTTCAAGTATCATTATTTTTCAATTTTGGGGTTTAATTATTTATTTAGTATAAATTGTGAACCACTCGAAGAAGTCCTGGCTTTGTCATTGATCAAAGAGTTTAGAAAATAGTATAAAAATAACAAACTTGATATACATGTTGGATGACTTGGCAATGCTCTTCATCAAGCTATAAATAAATTAAATCAATCCATTAAGTAAGCTATTAATAAACAAATAAATCGAGTGAAAAATAATAATACAATTTGATTACATGCATCACTTGATTGTATGCAATATTCCCTAGATCAAGGGTTATATTTCAGATGATTCATTTTATAATTTTTTTAAAGATTCTACAATTTATTATTGATCATAATGAAGATATAGCTAAAGTTGTCTAAAATGCACCTAAAAGTTAAGAGAAAATTTCACATAATATTATAAAGACCTTGTTAATGTATATGTATAAGAAACTACCAAGGCTATTCTTCGTGATCAAAGATGACATATTTAGAATTTTGGTCAATAAATCTTGTGATGTCTTTAAAAACGAACAAATGTAATGGCTTTGCATTTTTTACGTGATGGGATGGTTAAAAAATTATTTCAGTCTTGCTCACGTGAATGATATATATTCTTCATCTCTTAAGGAAGTTGTTGATTTGTTGCTTTCTCAACATAATTAAAAAGATGTCAACATTATCATCCCGCAAATAATATGTGAGGTGAATTTAATTGTCTAAAAATTTAATTTTTATATAATAAGTTCACATATTATTTTTATTGTTTTGAACATCAACTTCAGTTAATATTGATAGTTGTTGAAAAAACACATATTGATGTTGCTTGTCTTTTTAATTGGATTAATATGCTTATTATTTGGTTGGAACATGTAGTAAATGCCAAGATAATCTATGGGAAAGTCAAATGGATAAAGTTGCCAAAGCATTAAAAAATGGTGAATTACGAAGTGGTTGGGGGTTGAATCAAAACATTGGTCTTAAAAGAGCTGGTGATACAATATGGAAATCACATTATGATACACTTCTGGATTTGAATACTATATTTTTCATCTATGATTGACTTATTAGAATTTATTAAGATAAATGATTTAAATATAAGAAAAAAAGAAAAAATACAATTTCTTTTAAAGTATTTATCATCATTTTATTTTGTTTTTACCTCACACATAATGCTAAATGTATTAGGGATGACAAATTTCTTATCATCAACTTTGCATAAAAAGATCAATATATTATAAATGTCATCACATTCGTTAAAATTTGTAAACAACAACTAAATAAAATGAAGGACGAGGAATGGGAATTGCTTGTTAATGATATTTATTCTTTTTGTGGGGATCCTGATATTTCCATATCTAACATGGATGATGTATTCACTACTAGAGGAAAATTGTAACACCCCAAAATTCGACCATCGCCACGTGGCGAAGCCTCCTCTTGTAGGCGCTATGACAGTGCTATACTTGAACAATTCATTGACCACGACTGGTCAAGAATGGTGACACATCAGCGGAAGAAAATAAAATAATAATAGGAATGGGCATAATATGATAAATGCGGAAGCTAGTAGATTAACATAGACATAATCAAACTTAGTACCAAACAAATACTCCAAATAACATCCAAGTTGGCGCTTATTATAACACAAAAGTTCAACACAACATATGACAAAAGAAATATAAATGAGCCCCTAGCCATGTGCAGTAGCAACCAGAGCATCATCGCCACACACGCCATCGATCCACCCTATAAGAAATCAAAGGCCTGCAGGGATCAATGCAGGGGAGGTTCTCTTTCATAAGCTTTTGAAAAACTTGTGTGTAAAACATAATAATGAATATGAACTTCCTGATAGAATAATCATAATATTTAAACTGGTTGAGGCAATAAACAAGATGAAGTCATAACATTATACATATTGGATCAATGATAACACACTAGTAAGTGATCGGTAATTAAGTGGGTAGAATTAAGATCGAGTTGATGGGCAGCATAAACTTTAACACATGAGTCAATACTGATAAGGTAACAGAGATCGAAGTTAAGAAACTCTTAAGTGAAAACATATATAGGCATTCTTTCTTCGATAATAATAATCATGACTTTATCCTTTAAATTTCGTAACATTTGGTAATCTCTAGGTGATGTCTCGAGATAATTATAGTTCGAGTACTAGGTACGATCGCATTGGCCAGTGGCTTACATCACCATGACAATAACATTTCTTAGGAGAAAATATGAGTATAACGAGTGTCTTTCAACTCGTAAGGCGTCTTTCAGCTCGTGGAATGAGTGTCTTTCAACTCGTGGGGTGAGTATCTTTCAACTCATAAGGTATCTTTCAACCCGTGAGGTGAGTGTCTTTCAACTCGTAAGGTATCTTTTAACCCGTGGGTGAGTGTCTTTCAACTCGTAAGGTGTCTTTCAACCCGTGGTGTGAATATCTTTCAACTCGTAAGGTATCACATAAGCTCATATGGATCAGAATAAATTATAAATCATATATGATCATACATGGCGAGAATGTCAATAATCATAATTCTTCAAGTATGGATTAATTCATAGTGCATGAAATGTTCCTAAATAATCATATCACGATAGTATTACTCAAGTCATAGTAGGATGAATAACATATTCCAAATATAAACAATTTAACAATGTAATATAATTAAAATTAATATCACTAATTTAATTTAATAATTAATTAGAATAAAAAATAATAATTTAGCCTTCCAAATCTTTCCATATACCTATATATATATATATCCATTATTATATCACTTATTAAAATAAAGAAATATATATTTATTTATATATAAAAGTAAACCCACCATGGTGCATTAAATGCACCATGGGGGCCTATTTGTCACCTGGTGCAATATGTACCAGGGTGCATATGCACATTACGTGCATAATATGCACATTACGGTGCATATGCACCTAGTTGTGCATATACACTATGGTAGACAAAACTCAATTGTAGCCATAGTATTGTCACCCGTAGTATATCCTTATGCAGTCGTAAAGATTGTTATGGGATCGTAGCGATATCCTCATTTGTACTACAGTCCGTAGTAAAAATATATTCAACCGCAATGATAAGTTTTATCCGTAATTAGATTGATTCTATTTTCACCCTGCCGTAGCGATTCCTATAATATTTCTAACTGTGAATAAAAGCTAGAACCAGAAACAAAAAATAATACTAAACACATTGCTAATTATATAAGCATGACAAATAAGTAAAATCTAATAGAATATAAAAATTAGATCAGAAATTTATATCTAACAGGAATATCAAATTCATTATTTAATCTCGTTTAACACACCTTAGCATGTACCTTGACGTCCTCAGATCCCTACTATGTCACCAGTGTCCTTCTTTCCTTCTTCCTCTACTCCTGTCGTCCCAGCGTGTAAAGGTGGGAAGGAATAACAGAAGGAAGCCAGGTAGAAAATGAAAAAGAAAAATAAGAGAGAGCAATTTGTAGAGTAGTTTATGAGATATAAAGGGATTTCGGAAAACGTCGGATGCGAAGAGTCGGTGTCGTTTGGTCACTACAGTCCCAATTGACATCGCTACAGTGCACCTTGGCATCGCTATGACTTGCCCGTAGCGATGCTTCCCCTCCCTTTCTTTTGTTTTTTTTTGAGGCGTTACAACAATCACGATGTAAAGCTCCACAAACAATAAACTTGAATCATTATCGAGTTGAGTCATTTATCTTGGTTATAGACATGTTGCTTATGGAACTTAACAGTCATTTCAATAAAATAAATATGGAGTTGTTTCTTTGTGTGCCTTGTATTAAACTAGTTGATAAGTTCCAAGCTTTTGATGTAGATAATTTAGCGTTGTTGGGCCAATTCTATCTAAATGATTTTTTCTCAAGCGAATCTTATAATACTCATATATCGACTTTCAATTTATATTGTTGATATGCATTTAGATGATTTTTTTTAAAATTTTGAAAGGACTTGATGACCTTTCTCATAAATTGGTGGAGAAAAAAATATATGGTTTATTCATTAATTTACTTGCTCTTGAATTTGGCTTTGATTCTAAATGTGACAACTATAGTAGTTGAAAGAACTTATTTTATAATGTATATTGTGAAGATTAAATTGTATAATCAAATATGTGACCAATGGATGAATGATTGTTTAGTAACATATATTGAGAAAATATTTTTTTTGTACTATCACTAACTATGTCATTATCAATAGGTTTCAAAAATAAACCTCATCAAAATTCATTATTAGAATAAATATCATAATTATCTGAAATAATTTTTTCATACTATTCCTTTTCTAGCTCAAATAAGAAGAAACAACTTGTCATTATGCTACCTTATGTTGTTGGCATCCACATGTCATTAATTCATTTCTCTCAACATTTATTCATTAGCTTCTTTGTTAAAAACTGTTTCCTCTTAACTTTAGTATTTGTCTTCTATGCATGATGAGCTCTTCAACTTTTCAAGGGAACACCATGGCAATTCATGCATCTTCGTCGATGGCCATGCACAACACGATGATATCATATATCAAAGCAAGAATCCTAGTCTCTAGGGTTCTTATTCATTGCATAGTGTTGAGGGTCATGTACAATAAAAAATAATGAACTCAAGTGTTTTACCTTCACCAACCTAATGTTTCACTATTTTGCCTTTAGCTATGCCCTCCACCCCTATATTAAATTTTCGTTCTCCCTCAACAATCCATGACCAATGGCGTCCCACATCTTTTAGCTTTTATCTTGAACTAAATTATTTTCTTTTAGTATTTAACTTTTAGTCATTATTAGTATTTCACATATTGAATTACAATAATAAATCAATAATATTTAATATATTTCCATGCTTCGTAACTAACTGTACACACACTAGAATCAAGATGATTGCCTTTGTCAAGAAAACTATCCCGAGTTGGGATGACGTGACCCATGTCATATGTTAATCCTAAGACAAATAGATGAACATGGACCAACTTATTCATTGCACATGGTCCATATGGTGATGGATCATCATGATGCCATTATAAAGTTATAGAGAGAATATGACCTATGTCTAGGATAACACGGTTAATGTTGTGATGACTTCATAAATCAATTTAGAACATTGACACGATCAAATTCAGGCAGATGTTGCTTGTCTCTTGTCATACCGATCACGATTCATATTTGGAACCAACCAAAGAATTTGACTTGTATCGTGGGTGACACGATTTGTGTTAGGATTTTGGATATTGCAATGGTTTTAGCTGTCGCCTTCGTCTTAAAAATTGATTAGGGGTAGAAAATTGACTACTTTTATATAAGGAACATAGATCCAATAAATAGAGGCAATACTACAAATAAACTACATGTTTATTAATTTATATGTAATTATACTGATATGTAGAAACCTAAAGTTGATCCTTCTTACATACCTTTTTCATGATCGAACTCTTTTCTTCTTCTTGTTCTTCGCTTTATGTCGTCCACTTCACTTATCCCTTGCAATGAACCTTATCCTCTTTCCTTATGTTGTCGAACTCCTTCAACTTCGCCTATCGCAAACTCGAAGATGAATACCTAAAGGAAGAACCTAAGATCGAGATAGAGAATGTGAATCATACCTCTACAATGAGATACACACACACACACACACGTATGTGTGTGTATCACAAAGGTTGAGAAGGAAATAATGGTGTGGTAGGAAAAGTATCATCTTTATTGTTTATATAAGAGAATTTAAGGTTTCAAAGGAGTTTGGGACCAAATCCACCCAATCTATCATATGAAGATCCCTTAATTGTAACACGACTCATGTTTCATTCGAACAAAGTTCGTGTTCGATCATTATATGAGTCAGGTGTTACAATATAACTCCCTTAAAAATAAATTCATCATTGAATTTAATTGTAGAGCAGGTCTCATAGAATAGGTTTGGAAACTCATTGCACATTTTCCCTTCAAATTCTTAAGTGGCTTCACTATCGTGATTGTGCCTCCATGCCACCTTGATTGTAGGGACATCATTCTTCATATATTAAGTCTCGACTGGGTCTTCTTTGTACATTAAGTCCTCTTTAAGATTTGATTCTCTGATTCTTATGACATTTGCATCATCATGTAGATACTTTTGGAGCATAATACGTGGAATACAATATCTAGTAGGTGAATGATCTCACAATGTCATGATAGAGTTACTGAGAGCATATAATTCATGTCAAGGTGAACACGGTCTTTGTGAATGCATATATTTCCTTAATCAGCTTAAAACATTGATGTAGCCAGGTTCAAGGTGATGCAACCTATTTCTAATCGGATCGATCTTGATTCATATTGGAACCAACAAATGGACAAGGTCCAAGTTGTGAGTGGTGCACGCTGTCCATTTATGGTTTTGGATGTTACAACGGTGATAGTCGCTGCCTTCATCTTAAAAAAGATTAGAGGAAAAAAAACTAACCATTTTTTTCATATTGATCCCCCTTGCATATGTTTTATCACGATTGAACTCTTTTCTTCTTCTCTTCTCTGCTTTAGGCTGTTCCCTTCGCTTAACATCCTCCCTCCAGATTTGGAGATAAGAATCTAGAAGAAAAAAACCTAAATTTGAGATGGGGAGAATGCAAATTTTACCTATACAAAGAGGGAGATTTCTACGGTTGAGAGAAGAAAATATACAGTAAAAATCGCATGTCCTGTTATTTATATAAGAGAATTTAAGGTTTGGAGGGGTTCGAGCTGAAATACTTATGATCCATGATATTAAGATATCACTCCAATTTGATGGGTCATATTCCATCAAATGTATGATCTGTGTTCGACCCTTATATTTTGGGCCGGGTGTTATAGCACAGTTTTTCTTAGAATTGTATATAAATTTTTAGTCAACTACAGTAATTTAATATTCCGTCAGGCCAAATTTTCAGGAAAACAATAAATTTCAACAGGAGAAATATATATATATATATATATATAT
>LTAE01008612.1:0-20213 GCA_001647135.1 Pontederia paniculata | reverse complement strand
CTAAGGCCCCTTGTCGATGAGTTAAAGTTGTTGTGGGAAGATAGCATTTTGACATATGACAGGTCAAAGAAACAAAATTTTATAATGTGAGCAGCTTTGCTATGGACTATAAATGATTTTCCCGCATATGGAATGTTGAGTGGTTGGAGCACAAAAGGTAAACTTGCTTGCCCGATTTGTGGGAGATTCACAAACTCCTTTTATTTAAAGCATGGTAGGAAAGTGTGCTGGTTTGACTGCCACAGGATATTTTTGCCAAAGGAGCACCCTATGCGTCGCGATAGGAGCTCTTTCAAAAAGGGAGTCATCGAGAAGAGTTCGCCACCGAGTAGGATGAGTGTAGAAGACTAGAAGGTGTAAAAACTTCTCTGAATAATTGTTGTTTTAATTTATTTTCTTCTCTTATTATATATTTGGATGAACTCCCATGTATTTTGATATTCTTTTTGGAGATTTTACTTGTAAAAGGGAAAACCTGGAGAAATCCTAGGTTTTATAATGAATTTATTTTTATCCAAATTCTTCTGTATATGTCTTACAATCTTACTGCTTTTGATGTTGGTCTCCATGGTATTTATAAATTTTTTAAGCAGGTTCTCTATGTTGCTTTTTGGTTTAATAGGGGGTTGATAGTTATGTGCAGAATGATTAAACATATATCCTTGACTCCATGTCAAGTTGGGTTGATTCCTCCACCCAGGGTTGTAGTTGTTACTAATAGGAGTATAGTTCTTTGGAAAAGAACCATCCACATAGTGGGCATTCTCGACTTTATTTGAATCAGTAGAATTATTTCCATGTGGAATTCATTGTAGGGATGACCCTCTCCACAAATGTCACACTGTTGAACACCTGGAGTCATTAGTAACTCGAACTTCTTGTTAAGTGACTCCAATTGAGCCACAACTTCACTACTTGCAGAAGTTTCAACGTTGTTCATAACTTTGTTCTTGACCCCTCTTGATCTCTTTGTTTGCCAAGAGTTTAGGGCTACATCTTCTATCATCTCATATATCTCTTGTGGGCTCTTTATGCCCAATACTAAACCTCCAATAGAAGAGTCCAACTTGTCCTTGTCCTCCTAGAAAAGACCATTGTAGAAGTCTTCCAGAATTTTTCACAGAGGAGTTCTATTGTCAGGGAGCTTCGCCAACACCTCCTTGTACATTTCCCAGGCCTCATACATGTCTCATCATCATCCTGTTTAAAGGCTCTCAACTCATTCCTCATCTTAGCTGCTTTTTTAGGTGGCAGAACTTGGAAATAAATTTCTCTATGAACTGGTCCCATGTAGTGATGACTCGAGTACGCAAGGTGTTCAACCATGTCGATGCCCTATCCCTTGGAGAAAAGGGAAATAGTCTCAGTTTCACTATGTCTTCAGAAGCATGGTTGCACTTGAACGTGTTGCATATCCTGACGAAGTTATTTAGGTGGGTATATGGATTCTCAAACTAGTTCACTTGGACCATCCTCACAATTGAAGGATTGATCTTAAAGTTGTTAGCAGTGATCGCTGGGAGGACCACACTTGATTCAGCATTTTTGTATTTCGAGAAAACATAGTCCCTCATGGTTATCTCAGCAGGTGGTGCAATAATATCTTGTTCTTCGGCAATCCTTGTTTCTCTTCTTAGCTTTCTGATTATCCTCTCAATTTCTAGATCGAAATGTAACTCAACTCCCGAATTTGTAACACAGGATCGGGTTGCTTTTAAATTACTGTCTAGAATGACTGCCTCCTTATGCTTTAGATTAGCCTAAAAAGTTCATAGGGGTTTATGTAGATTTGGAAAAACATAAATAACTCTCAAAGTAGTTCAATGAAATCAACTTAGGATAAAATAATTCCCGACAATACAAACACTTGATGCGTGCTAAGTATAGACGTAAATCGCTAGCTAGTGCACTAGTCGTATCAAGTAATAGAGAATGAATAGAGAGCTGATCCCATGAGGAACTGATCATCGTAAGATTATCTCACTAAACTAATTAAAGGGTTACATTCAAGTTTGATAAGATGTGTTCAAAATAAATTATGAAAGTAAATGGTAAAGATAGGATCAATAAGCATCAGAATGATGTCATCAAGCACTAGATTAGAATGAATAGGTAGACACAAAATCTATCTTATAAGATAAAAATCCAAATTTACCAATTCTTAAACGGATTAAGGTTTACCTACAATATGATGTCCTCTCTAGGAAGCATCAACTATCTCAAATCTATACACTCTATTGTTCTCCTCCATGATACCAATCTAGCTTATTAGGATTTTGAGATGCAATAAACTGTAATCCCTAAACTATGAATTGTTTCTCTCCATGATGACAACTTTCGAACCTCATACCTGGCATTCCACTACAGGATGATACTTGATGTGGTATGAAAATGTTTGACTAAGAGAATTCAAAGATCAATTTGAGATTTAAATGACAATCATAAATCTGCTTTTCCTCTCCTGATGCCTCAATTGGAAAGATGGAAGTAAAAATTGGCTAGTTGGTAAACATGATTGCTGAGAAAGCCTCGGGATCTTGGCTAAGGAATATAGAGAAGAACCCTAGAAGGGAGGCTAAGGCAATATCTACAAGGAGTGGCAAACAACTTGAAGATCCAAAGTTTCCTAAAGACCACCCAACTTTAGAGCCTAAAGTCCAATAGGAGGTTGAAGAGACAACTGATGCAACCCCTCTGGAGGTTCAAAAAGAGAAAGGGAAGAAAACTATGAAACACAATTGGATAAAGATAGATCTTTACCTTAGCCTTAGAAATACAGAAACGAACAATTGGATAAGCAATTTCCCCAATTCCTAGAAATTTTCAAGTAGTTACAGATAAACACCCTTCCATGAAGCCCTGAGACAAGTGTCGAGCTATGCAAAATTTATGAAGAAATACTGTCAAACAAGAGAAATATTCATGAAACAGGCATAATAAAGTTGACTCTTTGATGCTGTGATATTTGGAAGAGTGACTTTCCTCAGAAGATGAAGGACCCTGGGAGCTTCACTATCCTATGCACCATAGAGGACTTCCATTTCTCTAAGGTACTTTGTGACCTAGGAGCAAGCATTAATCTTATGCCCCATTCGATGTTCCTCAAGTTAGGGTATGGAGAACTAAAAGAGTCAAAAGTAATATTGCAATTGGCAGACAAGTCTCTGAAGAAGCCCGGGGGATTGTTGAGGATGTTCTGGTTAAGGTGGAAAAATTTGTATTCCCAGCTGACTTCATAGTCATGGACATGGAAGAAAATCAAGATGCTCCTATTATCTTGGGCAAACCCTTTCTAGCCATAGGAAACACTATGTTTGATGTACAACAGAGCAAGTTGACCCTAAGGGTCAACAATGAAGACTAAGCTTCAATGTAGCCCGCTCTCTAAAACAACCTGCAGAGCTTTCCTAATGCTTTGCCATTGATGTCTTTGAAAATGACCACTCAAATGTGTTGGATGAAATTATAGATAATGTTGCAAAAGAGTTAGATGCTAACAACTTTGAGGTGGATCTAGAAGAGGAAGTGAAGGGAGATTATCAGCCAGAAGAAAAGAACACAAATGCTCCAATACTAGAGTTGAAAGGTCTGGCACCTCATCTGAAGTATTCCTTCTTCGAAAATAAATCATACCCTATTTTGTTTCTTCTAACTTGACAGATGAGATAGAGAAAAGGCTGATATAAGTTCAAAGGAGGCACAAGAAGGAAATTGCCTGGTCAATTTTAGATATCAAAGGAATTTCTCCTTCAATATGCATGCACAAGATACTGATGGAGGAAGATAGCAAGCCGATGGATCAATTTCGGAGGAGATTAAACTCAACAATAAAGGGAGTGGGGAAAAAGGAGGTCATCAATTTGCTGGATACAGGTATAATTTATCCTATTTCTGACAGCCCTTGAGATTAGTCCTGTGCAGGTGGTGCCAAAGAAATGAGGCATGACGGTGAAGAAGAATGCCAACAATGAACTAATTCCATAGAAGATGTTGACTTGTTGGAGGGCCTGCATCGATTATAAAAAGCTGAACAAGGCGACCCGCAAGGACCACTTCCCCCTTCAGTTCATCGATCAAATGTTGGGGCGAGTGTCTGGGCACAACTACTATTGGTTCTTGGATGGCTATTCGGGCTATAACCAGATTGTTGTGGCACCTGAAAATCAAAACAAGATTACATTCACCTGCCCATACATACATTTACATACAGAAGAATGCCCTTTGGTCTATGCAATGCACCGACAACATTTCAGCAATGTATGATGACAATATTCTTTGATATGTATGAGTCCATCCTAGAGGCATTTATGGATGACTTCACTTTATGTAGAGACTATTTTAAAAATTGTTTGGAAAATTTGGAAGCAGTGCTCAGGAGGTGTGAAGAGACTAATTTGGTGTTATACTGGGAGAAATGTCACTTCAAGGTAAAATTTTTGAAAAAGGCATAAAGGTTGACAATGATAAAATATATGTCATCATCAATCTACCCCCACCCACTACTGTCACGGGTATTAGAAGCTTTTTAGGGCATGCAGGTTTTTATAGGCTATTTATAAACACTACAAGAATATATTGGATTAGCGACAACTGATTAGCGACCGAAATACTTGTCGCTAATCTGTTGCTAATGGAGACAACTTAACGACAGTGTAGTGACAAGATAAGTTAACCGCTTTTTTTATAAAAACTACGACAATCTAGCGACAAAAGTAACGACAGAGAGCGTTTGTCGTTGATAGAGATAGAACTGGCGACGGCTTAGTGACAGAATTTTTGTCGCTAATTCACAGCCCTAAAAAACCCCCTTAGCCTCAATTTTTTTCTATGCGTTATTTGTCCCTAATCTTTCGTCCGTCCGCAACTGTCGCCCGCGCTCGCTGGTCGCCGCCCGCCCACTCACCTCCTCACCGTCGTTAAGACCTCCACCGTGCTCCCTCCTCTGCCCTCCTCACAGCTTTAGTGAATATCGTCATTTGTAATCATGTTTAGTGAATATTGAATAATGTATAACAATTGAGATTTCTAGACGGATACGCGTCTAATATATCTCGTTGTGTCAATCTTGAAGAGGGTAAGATATTCGGGATGAAGACCCATGATTGTCACGTATTTATGCCAAGATTAATTTCAATCAGCTTTCGAGAATTTTTGCGTTTGGAATCATCAATTATAATTACCTTATGCAAAGCAGAAAATATATTTCCACCATCATTCTTTGACGTCATGGAGCATTTAGTCGTCCATCTCGCTTATGAGGCAAAGGTAGCAGGGCCCGTAAATTTCGATGGATGTATCCATTTTGAGAGGTGCATGTTTTACCCAAAGAGAAAGACACAAAATAAGGCAAAGATTGAAGGATCTATTTGTGAAGCTTACTTTTATGAAGAAGTTTTCAGTTTTACATTGTTGTACTTTGAACCTGAAATTCAAACAAGGCGAACCCAAGTCCCACAAAATGACGATGGTGGAGAGGAGATCGATAAGGATGGCTTATCCATTTTTATGTTTCCAACACGTCCGATTGGGAGAACACATAAATTTATGTTAAACGACGATGATTTATTGATTGCGGAAAGTTATGTCCTCATCACACTTTGGATATCGAGTCTTACCTAAAGTGAGATTACTTATTGAATATTACTTTATATTAGGTTATAAATTTATATAATTAATACATTTCAATTTTTTTAGGGAATTTGAAGATTTTCAAAGACAAAAATGAATTATAATATGACAAATGATCAATTTTTGCAACTCNAAATGGTCCTATGGAAGAAGTGAACATTAATGAAATACATTAGCCTCTTGAAGTAAAGATGAACAATTTATAAACGATAATGAGACCGCTGATTATGAGACTGATGAAGAAATATATGAGTCACTTTCAAGCTCTTGAATAATTTATTTTTTCTAATAAAGGATTTTATAATTATGTTGTATATGCTTTGACATGTTATACATAATTATTTTTATATGCTATTATAGGTTATGCCTCCTCGTGGTTGTGGGAGAGCTCGTGGGAGCGGCACGAGTCGTGGCACTCCACCAGGGGTCGAGGATGAGCCCGTCATCCTTCTTGACTCTCAGACAGGTAAATTTTACTATTTATTGTTCGTATTTAATCATGTTACTTTTAAATTTATTTTTGTCTATATTTACTATTGCTAACATTTTATTTTAGACAATATTAATGTTGGGTCTTCATCATCCCATCAAAACCCGTATAACATTATACCTATTACCGGAGTTACGATGGATGACAACAACAATCCGTGAGTTAAAAATCTAATTTTCTTAATGTATGAATATAATGTTAAATGCATTAATCCATATAATGTTATATGATTTAGGTCTGTTTTCATCTCGGGATTTATTCATCGAGAAATTAGCGAGTTTGTTCTTTCGAGGCTTCCAGTAGGTTGTGCTAAGTGGAAGGACATTTCATTGTCTTATCGAGATTATATGTACAATGCGTTTAAGGTAAAATTATTTTAAGTCAGTGTACTTGAGACTAGTTTACAAAATAATAACCAATTATCTTTTCAGACCAAGTATAAATGGGATGAAGGCCTTCCTGATGGTATAACAAGGAAGATCTTCAATACTGTAGTTTTGCATCGTCTTAGAGGAGTATTATTCAACTATTGGCGATATGCAAGGCTTGCGACCGACGGTAACATTCTCGAAACAAAGGATAGGCCTGCACCGCATATTTCCAAAGAAGTTTGGTCTTCTCGTTGTTACACATGGTAAGTTCATATTTAATAGTTGGATTGGATTTAACTTTTTTGTCAACATTTATCGCTTTCAATGTAGGATGTCACTCGAATATGAGGAGAAGTCAGCAACCGGCAAAAAAAATAGATTGTCTAAGCCGGATGTGGCACGACATTGCGGAGGCTCTATTGGGTTCATAGAGCATAAACGAAAAATGATATTTTTTTTCAAATTATATGAATATTGTTTGTTATCGTTAATCACTTCGAGAAAATGTTTTAATATATGAAATGTGATTTTCGTAGGAGTTGGCAAGCGACGACAAAGTTGACTTACGAATGGTGTACAAAGAAGTTTACACCAATAAGAAGACAGACCAGTTCATCTCAGAGCAAGCAAAATAAATTGCGGTATAATTTCATAACACTAGTTCAAAATATTTATCCTTAAGTATTTGGTATCGAATTTCGAGAAAATGTTTTAATATATGAAATGTGATTTTCGTAGGAGTTGGCAAGCGACGACAAAGTTGACTTACGAATGGTGTACAAAGAAGTTTACACCAATAAGAAGACAGACCAGTTCATCTCAGAGCAAGCAAAATAAATTGCGGTATAATTTCATAACACTAGTTCAAAATATTTATCCTTAAGTATTTGGTATCGAATCATTTATAGGAGGCATACAATTTGCTTATGACGGAGAAGTACGGGGATAATGCAGACTCAATCCGCGACGTCGACGAGGAGGTATGGAAAGAAGTTGCAGGACTTACTAAGGAGGGTCGACATCGTGGGTTAGGAAGATTGAGTTCGCAACAAGTGAATGCTGCGAACCAGCCCCTGCGACTATGGCTGGGATGAATGACCTTGTGGTGGAGGTGGTAAATGAGAGAGTTACACCACTTTTGTTGGAGGTCCTCAGTTTGATTCGCGGCCGTTCTGCTCCTCGTACTCCTCCGTCCGATGATTAGATTATGTTGTATTTGACTTAGAATTAGAAACTTATGTTGTGATACTTTCAAACATGTGTTGTCGACTTAGACTTTGTGATAAGTACTTAGAAACTTATGTTGTGTTACTTTGAAGTTTTGTTTATATGGCATCTTTATTATCTTGTGCATGATTGAGTATATTTGTTTGATATGATGAAACTATGTTGTATATAAAGATATTTCTACAAATAGATGTACCATTCTAAGATGTTTTGATAATTAGTGATAGATTAACGATGGAATAACGATACGATTTTTGGTATAATATGATAATTAGCGGCAGAATAGCGACAAGTCAGCGACAAGTTAGCGACATCCTTAGCAACATGGTAGCGACAACATAGCGACGGTTCAGCAATAGGTTAGCGACATATTAGAGACTATTTTAAAAAAAATGACGGATTAACGACAGATTGGCGACAGTGTAACTACGACTTAGCGAAAATTTAGCGACATAATCTTTTGTCGCTAATAGCGACCTGGTTTTTGCAATAGTTTGTTGTCTTCTCCGGTTGCCGCTAGTTTTTCGCTAATTAATATAGCGACAAGCTAGCGACAGATCAGTGACAGTCCTATTATTCTTTTAGTGAAAGGACTTCTCGTAAAAAGCTAGGGTTCTAACAAACCTGTTGTCAAAGGATGCGAAGTTTGATTTTGATAATGACTGTCTAAAGTATTTCGAGCCTTAAAGACAAGTTGAGCTTTTCCCCTGTGGTGGTCGCATCTGATTGGAGTTTGCCATTTGAACTCGTTTGATGCGAGTGATGAGGCAATCAGGGCTATTTTGGGTCAAGGCAACAAATGTTTCATGTGATCTATTATACAAGCCGAACTCTTACCCCTACTCAGATGAACTATCCCACAACTGAGAAGGAGTTCTTAGCTGTAATTTATGCTTTTGACAAGTTCAGACCCTATTTGATATGTTCAAGAGTCACTGCTTACACTGACCACGCTGCTATTCGTCATTTGATGGCTAAGAAAGATGCCAAGACAAGACTGCTGAGATGGGTCTTGCTCCTACAAGAATTCGATGTGGAAATCAAAGATAAGAAGGGGTCTTAAAACTTAGTGGCTGACCACCTCTCTAGATTGGACAGACACCTAAGGAGCCGGAAGACATATGGGAGGAGGAATTTCCATATGAGAAAATTTTCTGCATTAACACCATCTGTAAGGTTACTGACTTTTCCCATTTTCCTTGGTTTGCAGATTATGCTAATTTCTTGCAGGAGGTTTTTTGCCTAAAGGGATGACAAGTCAGCAAAAGAAGAAATTCTTCTTTGACGTGAGACATTATATTTGGGAGGACGAGTATTTATTTTGTACATGTACATTCCAAGTTGTTCGCTGATGTGTGCGGGAGGAGTTCGACAAGATATTTAGCTACTGCAATGATCAACCAGCTGGAGGGCACTTTGGACCAAACAGAACAGTGGCAAAGGTGCTGGAGTGCGGATTTTATTGGCCTACACTTTTCAAGGATGCTCAAGATTATTGTAAATTATGTGACAAGTGCCAAAGGAAAGGTAATATTTTTCGCAGAAATGAAATGCCTTTGAACAATATCATATTTTTTGACATTTTTTATGTTTGGGGGATTGATTTTATGGGTCCTTTTCCAAAGTCTTTCATAAATGAATATATTTTAGTGATCGTTGACTATGTATATAAGTGGGTGGAGGCTATTGCTATCCCCACAAATGATGCAAAGATAGTCATAGAATTTTTAAGAAAGAATATTTATACTTATTTTAGTGTCTCCATAGTGATAATGGAACTCACTTCATAAATAAATTATTTGAGAAACTGCTAAGTAAGTTTGGAATCACTCACATATTGAGCACGCCCTATCATGCCCAAACATGTGGGCAGGTTGAACTTTCTAATAGGGAACTCAAGAGGATCATGGAGAACATTGTTAATTCTTCTAGGAAAGACTGGTCACTTAAGTTGGATGATGCTCTATGAGCATACAAAATAGTTTCTAAAACACCCATTGGTATGTCACCTTATAAGATAGTATTTGGCAAGTCTTGTCAATTACTTGTTGAACTAGATCATAAAGCCTATTAGGCAACCAAAATTTTGAATTGTGATCTTGTAAAGGCTGGGGAGGAAAGACTGTTGAAACTTAATGAATTGAATGAATTTAGAACTCAGGCCTATGAAACTAAGAAGTTGTATAAGGAAAGAGTTAAAATATGGCATGACCGACATATTAAACTCATATTGAATTTTTGCCTGGTAAATAAGTTCTCCTATACAACATAGGCTAATACTTTTCCCTAGAAAACTTAGGTCTAGATGGAGTGGACCCTATGTGATAAAAGATTGTACACCCCGGGGTTGGTTGAACTACTAACTCCCGATGGCAAACAATCTTTAAAGTCAATGGTTTTATAGTGAAACATTATACAGGGGGAGGTTTTCAGGTATAAGCCCTCAGGTTGGATCAACTGGAACCTTGAATCCAATTAGAGGCAAGTCAATGCTAACGACTATAAATTAGCCATTCTGTACATATAGGTCCTTTTTCATTCTCGTGAATTTTCCTTGAAATTTTTATTCCGAATTTATTGGATAAAATAAAAAGGGGATTTGACAGTCGGGCTCGGATGATGATGGAGATGCAAACCGACCAGGACAGTATGGAGGATCGCATTTGGCTGCTTCATGAGAATAATAGCAGGCAGAGCGCATTTGGAGGTTTCTTCTCTCTAACTCCGCCGCCGCTTATGGATTAGCCCGGTTGTATTCTTTTTGTTTTTTCTTTTCTTTTTTTAGCATTCTGTTTTTAAGCATTTTGTATCACCTCCTTCGGCGAGGGCTTAAACCCTAAGGACATTGTTTAGCCTAAGCTTGGGGGAGTCTGCATTTCATGCATTTTATCGTAGTTCACTTTGTTTAGTATGTGTTTTTCTTTTAGTTTGAGTCAATTGTATGCATTTCTTCTAGCATAAAAATCTGAAAAATCCAAAAATATTAGTATTTCCCTTGCTTAACTTTTTGCTTTACTTAAGTGTATATTTTAGAGTTGACATGTATGATCTATGAAATTTAAGTTCCTTATTTTGAATGCAAATCACATGTGTGTACTGAAGTCTAGAAATATGTAGAATAAAGTGATGACTTTTTAGACCACACGTTTCCTTCAGCTTTATTGTATTTGAGTATGTGTACAACCTTTTTATTGAATGTTTAAGTATCCTTGGAGGTTATCAAAAAATATGTGAAATTTGAAAATTTTGAAAAAAGATTGAGTGTGAAAAAGTTTGAAAATTTCAGAAAAGTGTGAGTGTAGGAGTTGAGTTAGCCCTTAAGTGTTGTCCAGAACCTAGGTGACTATTGGCAGGTAAGCTCGAGGGGTGCCTTAACACTTGTTGCCCTAAGGACATTTGGTCTGGGAGTCATCAGCGGAAAGCCTGTTACTTGGAGCACCTTGTGCAAAATAGAGAAGCACCTAATTGTTAACTCAATGTCCTAGTTTAATCTTTCATTCAGAACCTGAGAATATTCGGATAAGTAGACCCATAGGAGACTCTTAAATCCTAGTGATCTAAGGCTATCTAGAATGCGATCCACTGGTTGAAAGCCTGTTACACGGACTTCCTTGTGCAAACATGATTGGAAGAGAGAAATTTGAAAAAGAATAAGAGCAATTGCTACTTATTTGCTAATAGCATAAGCTCTAGATACTTTTGCCTTCAACATTAATGATGTAAATTTGTAAACTCTGTCTTTGGGCTGTGAAGGGTGATGTTTAAATTGTTTATAGGTCTAAACTCTATTAAAATAGGAGGATAGGTGAAATGCATTGCTAGTGAGGAGCAATATATAAAGGGCGCAAGAAAAGTAGTGGTATGCATGATTGATGTTATGATGTAATCGTCTTGAGCATTTGCTCTAAAATTTTAATTATAGACAAGCAAGAGTTCAAGCTTGGGGGAATTTGATGCACATCGATTTAGTCATATTTTTCATACCATCTTCATGTCATTGCTCGTCCATTATGCCAGCATATGCATCCATTTAGTATTTCATTTTTTTATTTTCCTGAGTCAGAGTCTACATAACTAGTCTTTTTGTATGTTGAGGGTGCTCATGGGGTCGACAAGAGAAGGCCACCAAAATATGTGCCTAATTCGGAGTCAGAATGCACATTACAAGATTAAGAGCTTTGGTCATGGCCGTGACAAGTTTGTCACGGGCCGTGACATAGATAAGTAGAAAAGCAAAGCTTTAATCACGGCTATGACAATTGTGTCATAGGCGGTGATGTCAAGATGAGGAATAACGACGCTTCGGTCACGGTCGTGACTCTGCAGTCACTGGTCGTGACTCTTTGAAAAGGAGTTTATTGTTTGGTCACATCCGTGCTGAGGTCGTGACACCCTGAAATTGTTCAGTCATAGTCCCGACACTTTTGTCACGGGCCATGACATATTTTGGGAGAAAAGACAAGTGTTCAATCACGGTCGTGATTCTCATATCACAGGTTGTGACCTATATATGACCAATCATCGATGTTCGGTTTTTTCATAATGCGTGGTGATGCGACCCTCCAAATTACATTGTTCAATCACGATCGTGACAAAATTGTCATGAGCCGTGACGAAGTGATGTGCAATTCTGTACGATTTCCAGGTCATTTCAAGTCCATTTTCGACTATGAAGATCAACTATGGAGCTTGATCTTTCCTTGGACGATTTCCCTCATGTTTAGGTCTTCTTCCACCTATAAATAGCCCAAAAAACCTCATTTGGGAGGATGCGTCAAGACAGGGAAAGCCTAAAGAAGGAGAAGACAAAGTGTTGTCGGATTATTGACTAGAAGTTGTAAAATTTCTGTGAATAATTATTGTTGTAATTTATTTTATTCTCCTATTGTATATCCGGATGAACCCCATGTATTTTGATATTTATTTTTGGAGATTTTACTTGCAAATGGTAAAACCTGGTGAAACACTAGTTTTTATAATGCATTCATTTTGATCCAAATTCTTTTGTGTATGCCTTACAATCTTATTGCTTTTGATGATTTATGTGATGTTGTAATATGTTAGCATCTTGGAGAGGAATGGTAGGTTTATGATTTTCATTTGAATCTAAAATTTATTTTGAATTCTCTTAGTAAACATTTCATATAACATTTAGTATCATCCTAGAGAGGAATAACGGGTGTGAGGTCTATGAGGTTGTTATCTTGGAGAGGAACAATCAATAGTTTGGCGATTATAATGTATTACATCTCAAAACACTAATAGGCTAGATTGGCATCTTGGAGAAGAACAATAGGGTCTATAAATTTGATATAGTTGATGCATCCTAGAGAGGACATCATACTGTAGGTAAACCTTAATCCTCTTAAGAATTGGTAAAATTGGATTTTTATCTTGTCTCTATCTATTCATCCGAATCAAGTGCTTAATGACATCATTTTGATGTTTATTGATCCTATCTTTACCATTTACTTTCATAATTATTTTGAACACATCTTATCCAACTTCAATGTACCCCTCTCATTAGTTTAGTGAGATAACCATAGGATGACAATTTTCTAGTGGGATCAACACTCTACTCATTCTCTATTACGTGATACGACTAGTGCACTTGCTAGCGATTTACATGTATACCTAGCACGCATCATGAGCCATATTTGAAACTTTGTGTCATGTCCAATTATGTGCAAAGTTATCCAAGTATGAGTTTTCAATAGACAAGATAATGTTATTTGGGTAGATTATATCTAGATAAGGCATTAATATGGATTCTACAAAAGTTGAAGTAGTATCAAGTTGGATATTGTTGAAGAATGTGACAAAGATTCACAACTTCTTTGGACTTGTAAACTTACATCGTCATATACAAACTTGACAAAGAAAGCCACAAGTTCATTTGATCCCAAAATTACGAACAAAATTTTCAAGAGCTGAAGACTCATCTAACAACACCACTAGTACTCACCATCTGTGTCGGAAGTGGTTGATATGTGGCATACAACGATGTATGTGATTCTAGTCATGGTTGTTTAATCATGCAACATGACAAGGTTGTGGTATATGTGATGTGTGCTAAGAGTATACAAAGTTATCACTAGCCACTGCATTGATCGTATCATGTAATAGAGATGTGAGTAATATATCGATCGCACGAGGATTTATAATAACTATCTATCTAATCACACCAACTAATAGGAGAGAACATGGGTTTGAATAAAAATATTTTTTAAAATAAAAAAATTTATTTTAATGACATTAAGCACTAAATTAGGATGAGATTAAGTATGGATAAACTTTATTTCACCACAAAGTTAATTGAATTATAATTTTATTTCAAACTCCTAGATGGATTAGGATTTACATAAGATATATTGTCTTCTTAAAGATAAATCAACTACCTTAACTCTAGATAGATCTGATTGGTCCTCTTAAAGATGAAATTCTTATACACTACAAGTTTAGATGCTTTAATTTGTATCTCCAAAACTATTAATCATTCCTCTCCAGGATGACAATCAACGTACCACAAACTGAATGTATTTCTCTCCAAGTTTCTATCAGGATATCATATGCAATGCTTCAACTCAAAGTCAAAAATCAATTCAAAGACTAACAAGAATCAATAAATAACAATTCCTATTCAGAGTGCTAGTTGGAATAAACATATTAATCAATAAAGAAAAAAAAATAAACATAACATTGTTCATAAGTGGATTAAATGAAAATTATATCCAATAAACAAAGGGTTCAAAAAGTTTTTCCTTAAAATAAAATTACTCCACCAAAAGGAGTTGGGGTGGATTGGTAAGGATCTCCTCCTCGCTTAAGGAGGTCTCGAGTTTGAGACATTTGGATGTAGAATTTTTTTGTTGGGAGCCTCATCCATCATAGCCAAATGTTCGACTCAGGATGACACAGATTAATCGAGGCTGGTAGCCCTGGATACTGTGGAGGCGACCGAAAAATAATTACTCCGTAAAAATTAAAGATAACTACAATCAGAGTTCATCCTTCAAATTATATAAGAAGGAAATCAAATTATGAACTAAGAACACCATGATGATAGTCTTCTCCATAGCCTCCGTGCAGAAATGTTCTTCAGAATTTTCCTCTAGACGTTGATGCTCTCTCCAATCTTTTAGCATATGATCCTGGCTTGTTGTGTCCTTCAACTCAAGTTATTTGGGTTCTATTTATAGTTTTTCAAACATAACAAAGTTATATGAAGAGTCCTTGCCTTGCCAAAGTTTGTTTTGACCGAATTCCATTAGAAATTCGTCTAATCTTCAAGTTCAAATCAGCCAAAACTAAGATTTGATTAGTTTAATCTGATCTAATTCCTCCCAATTCAGCATTTGATGACCTGTGACAAGTCTGTCATGATGGTGACCATGACTCTATTAACAATAGTCAAAACCCTCACAGCCCGTGACAAAACTTTCATGAGTTTGAATCTGGTCTAATTCCTCCCAATTCAACATTTGATGATCTGTGACAAGGCTGTCATGATGGTGACCATGACTCTATTAACAATGGTCAAAACACTCACAGCCCGTGATAAAACTATCATGGTTGTGATTGCTCTTGATAGGTATACTTGAAAACCTCATGGGCCATGACCTTAACTTTGTTCAATTTCTTCATTTTTCGCTCACGACCATGAATAATTTGTCATAGCTCGTGAAAGTAAATGTGGCCTTCTGCATAGACACGCTTGTTAGTGTGAAATTTGCTTCATGGGATGTGATATAAAAAAATATATTTGATCTTCATTTTGCAAAACGATCATGAATCCCTGATTCATGGCTTCAATTATCATCATCAAAGTTGCGACATCAAATTTCATGGCCCGGGACAATTCTTTAGAATTTTTCCATATGCGTTCAAGGGTGTGAAAATGTAGTCACGACCATGATGGTTAAAAAAAATATTTTCTCCTTGAAATTAACTCCATTTCATCCATAGTCTTCCTTTATTGTTCTGCCAAATATTATGGACACAAAATAATAAAAAACATGTAGTTTTTTACTCAACAAATTAAAGTGAATTCCTAAACCAAATGATGTATGAAATGATGAAATTGATGAAAAATGAATTTAATGTGATATGAAAAATATGACTAAATTAACATGCATCAAAATCTCCCAAGCTTAAAGTAATATTTGTTCTTAAGCATATTCTAATGCAAATCTCAAGACTTTTCCATCATAACATTCATCTTGTAACCAATACTTCCCTCACGCCGTCACTTTCATGCTCTTCTCCCAAGCATCATTTGAGGACAAAGAAGACTTTAAGCTCGGGAAAATTTGATACATGCTTAATTAGTCATAATTTTCATAGCATATTTATTCTAAATTTCATCAATTTCATTGTCTCATGCATCATTTTGCTTATTAACTCACTGCATTTTAGTTTTCGAAGTTAGAGTCTATAATATTGTTGATTTACATGTCCAGGGCAATCAAATGAGCAACGAATGAAGATCGAAAAAAGTTGGAATGAATTTGGAGGCTAAAATAATTAAAAATTGAATTTCACTATCGTGACGAAAGCATCACGCCCGTGAGTGCATGCCATGTTACATTGAAGACCTATCACGACTCGTGAAAAATATTTCACGATCGTGACAACGATGAGACAATATAGTTGTGATCAAATTTCACGCCCGTCCTGAACATCACGGCCCATGAATGCAATTTCATGATCGTGTAGCACGTCCAATCAAGAATATAGTGATAAATTTCATGGGTCATGAAGGCATTATCACGCCCATGAGCAAACGGGAAGATAGATGAGGATGGAGACAAGTAAATATGCTCATAGTCGTGATATGTCTATCACGGGCTATAAACATCTTGATGAAAGAAAGCTTACACACAGTCAGACCATGACTATCTGGTCATGATCATGAAGAACTTGAAGAATATATTGCAACCTTTTGGTACAGCCGTGAAACTCAATTCGAAGTTGTGAAACCTCAACTTTGATGATGAAGAGTTACGGTCGTGACTGTAATAATTCTATCACGAGCCATGAAACACATTTCGGGATAAATTAAACTTTTGCTTTAATCCCATTAGAGGATTTTTACTCGGGATTGAGTTAAATCTATTGGGAAATGAAGTTTGAGATGTTAGGACTCTTCACCACTGTTGATATCCATTGAAAATCTATAAATAAGGCCGCAAGACACTTATATATTGTGGAAAAGATGTTGAATTGGCACTTGTGTATTATCTAGCACCTGTATAAGTTCGGGTAAGTAAGCTCGAGAGATACTTTAACACATGTTGCCTTAAGATCATCTAGTCTATGAATCATTAGTTGAAAGCCCGCTACACGAAGCACCTTGAGCAAATTGGAGAATTATATAAGTGTTTACTCAACTGCCTAGTTCCAACCCTGCATTTAGAGGCTGTGAATGCTTGTTTAGTAAACTCTTAAGGTGCTCTTAAAAATTGGTGACCCAATGTCAATTGATCTAGGATCCATTGGCCGAAATCCCGCTAAGTGGACTTCCTCATGCAATAAAGCTATATGATATTTATGTTACCCTTCATGAAAAAAGTGAAGAAAATGATATTTATGTTTTTTGTCAAAAGTATAAGCTCAATGGATATTTGCATATTCAACAACAAGCCATATTTTGATAAATTCTCATTATTCAAAACGGGATTGTATACTGTAAATTTGAAAGCAATGCTCAAGACTATTCCATCATAACATATATCCTACAGAGCAATAATTTCCTTGCATCATCTTTCTCATGTTCCTCATAATCAATGAATTTTCATAAATCCTCCTACTTCATAGAGTTTCTGATACATAAACAATTTAAACAGTACTCATCCCAAAATTGTTGTGGAAGTATGTCAAACTACGATATTAATGTTGAAGGTATAAGTATCTCTTGAGCTTATACTTTTAAACAATAAAAATAAAAACATTTTCATATTTTCTTCTTTGTTTTTTTTTCATGGGTTCTAATTTTTTATCAAGGTTGCACAAGGAACTCCATGTAGCGGACTTTCAACCAATATATCCTAGGTCAGACGACCTTAGGTCACCAAGATTTAAGAGTCCCTTATGGTTTTACTTGCCCGCATTCTCATGTTCTAGGTTCCAAATGAAAGATTCGAACTAGGTAGTTGAGTTAGCACTTAGACACTTCTCCAATTTGCACAAGGTGGTCCGTGTTGCAGGCTTTTGACTGATAGCTTACAAAGCAGACTGCCTTATGGCAACATGTGTTAAGGTACCCCTCGAGCTTAGTTGCCTAAACTACCTTAGGTTCTGGATAATACATAAGTACTACTTCAACCCCTTTTATTCATAATTTTTATTTTTCCATTTCAAAATTTGCTTTTCCTTTTTTTTTCAACAAACAATTTTTTCTTCGTCATTTTTTTTTCATTTTTCATATAAGCTCAATAGATACTTAAACATTCAATAAAAAGGTTGTAATTATCTATGCTCAATAACAATCAAGATGAAACATAATTTTAATTCAAGGATTCTTAGCCCTATTACACAAGATTGAAGACTCCAATACATATACTTGGTGATTCACATTTGAAGAAATAGAACCCAAATTTCATAGATCATAGAAGACAACTCTAGAATATAAACTCGAGTTAAGTTAGAAGTAAAGCAAGGGTTAGTAAAATGGTGATGGTATTTTTTGGGAATTTTCAATTTTGTTTTCAAACTAAACGTGAATGCATACAATAAAACACAAACATGATATGTAAAATAACTATTGAAAAGATGCATAAAATACAAACTCCCCTAACCTTAGACCGAACATTATCCTCAATGTTTAAAACTTCGCCCAAGGAGATGATACAATGATGACTAAAGAATAAAAATACAAAAGAAAAGGAAAGATTCAACTAGACTAATCCATAGGTGGTAGAGGCAAAGTGAAGAGCGAACCATAATACCCCTGATTGGTGTGGTACTCGTGCATGGAATGAATAATCTCATTAGTGTTGTCTTGGAATGCACATATCACCTAAATAATCTTTGGCTAGTGTAGTTGCTTCACGCGAATCGCCTCCAAAATTGGCCTGAATGCTTGAAAAATCATAAGATGCTGCATAGGAGGGAACATCATCAATAGTCTTATCGGGTAGCTCAGTAGACAACCCTGTATTAGGGTTGGGAATGATGTTGAGGTGCCGATGATGGTGCCGGCTTGATTGGCTGCGCATGATGCACAAAGAGTGACAGAAAGAAAAGCTAATTGGTCCTGTTGAAAAATGTGAACCTCGATAACTCGTCACATGGAATCCTCCCCTATCTATTCTTGAAGATGAAATGGGAGTTCCCTTCTCAATGCATGAAAGCTTCATGTTCAACACTATGGTCTGATCCAAATACATCCTGATCTTGACCAACTTCGACGCTGACAACTTTATCTTGAAATGCTCAACAATTGGAGTGATTAGACCCCCGACAGTAATCTTGTATTTCGTCTTCTTAGAGTGGCTTTCTCGAGATGAAGGCTCTGACGTTGACACCAACTCCCTCGACCATCGCATACTTCATATACAACTCCGTCTCATTGGGGGACCCATCGCTACACGCATATAGTGTTGGAGAGAATTCGATGGGTGAAGAGGGCTAGGTTTTGGATGAGGTTTCTCTTGGAGAATCTATAGTTCAAGATGGTGTCCCCCGTGATATATCTCTAGAATCCCAGCACATCAAAATATTTGGGGAGACATCGCTCACCACCATGTGGAATCTAGTATATGTCATTGAAGTCGTTTAGTGATAGGAAAACCTCCTATTGTACATATAGAACTCAATCATTGTCGCCATGTATTCGGTGTCGTCCAAATTCTCATCTTGAAGCTATTGAGGAACTCTAAAAAAATCAAAGAGAATGAAGAGTTTACTATTCCTATCCAGGATGCTAGCAAAGATCAAAATCTCATAAAAGAATTATGACAATATTCATACACAAAAGAAATTTGACAAACTAAATCTTATTAAAAACAAGGGTTCCACATGTTTTTCCTTGCACTAAAATTACTCCATGAAAATAGACTAAAAATTACATAGGGAGTTCAGCCTTTGAATAAAGAGAAAGAAGATTATAATAGAAATAATAAACAATTAAGACATCTCGATGATTGACTCTTCAGAAATCTACACAACACTCAATTTTCTTTTCTAGCGTTACGCTCTACCATGCTTGAAGCATTACCCCAAAAATGACGTTGTGGGGTCTTATTTATACAATTTCAATAGGTATCAACCGGTGTGAAGAGTCCTAACATCTCAAATTTCATTTTTCGACAGACTTAACTCAGTCCTGTAGGATCTGGAATGGCACCAAGAGGAGGGGGGGTGAATTGGTATATTAAAATCTTTTGTTCTTCTTAGCTTAATCTAGATGTGTTATGCGTAGTGGAAGTAAACATATATGAATATAAACACAAATAGAGAGAAGAGAGTAGAGAGAAGAACAAACACAGCAAACAAAC
>LTAE01008611.1:7257-20214 GCA_001647135.1 Pontederia paniculata | reverse complement strand
CAAGTCCAGTGCTCAAGTCATCATTCTGACACTTAATTGTTAAATCTTTACCATTATTAAAATCTTTATTATTAAAATCAATCAATTCTTCAAAACCAATGTACCCCTCTCATTAAAATATTGCGTTAGATATAGACAGAATAAATTCCTCGTGGGATCGACACTTTATTCACTTACTTTATTACTTGATACGACTAGTGCACTTGCTAGCAATTTTATATGTATAATTAGCACGCATCAACATACCAGGCTGATACACCCGAGGCAATAGGGTATTCGAATGCATACTTCAATAGTAATATAGACGATCGCAAGCCTACATCAGGTCACTTGTTCTTTCTGAGTGGTACAGTTGTTGCTTTGGGAAGCAAGAAACAGAGATGTGTGGCGAGACACACACAGGAGAGCAAATATGTTGCTCGTAGTATAACAGTAACCGATGGTGTATGGCTCAGACGTTTCCATTTAGAACTAGGGCTCGATCTGGCCAGAGGATCATTATTCATCTATTGTGATAATTAAGCTCTGATAAGCTTGATACACAATGGAGTCAATAGTTCAAACACATTGAGATCGAGTATCACTATATTGAGGATATAGTTAATAATAAGGAAGTGACAGTGACTTACATGTCGGCGAGTGACATGTTAGATGATTCTCTCACGAAGGGAATTGCGGTTAGTATTTTCATCAAGCATGTGGACTTGATGGGACTAAGGAGTGACTGAGACACTTCGAGACATAATATCCAGTTGTGGGAGTGCTTACACATTGATCATGTTGGTCAAGTGGGAGATTATTATAGTGACCATCGAGGTCACACGTCCGTGATCATCGAGCAGCAATCGCGCAACGGTGGACACGATCCTTGTAATCGCATCCCAACGGTCATTGCCACACCCCCACGCAAAAGTTGTGGCCATTGGAGGTTGTTGTGCAGATATCGGTTGGCAGGCAATGAACACGCAATAATGTCGATCAGCGCACGCGATCATCGGACGAATCGGCCGTTTTGACAGGGGCGGAGTGCAGCGGGCTATGAGGTCTATATATGTGTACTAGACGCGTGCAAGAAGCCCCCATCGCATAGGCGAACTCTTCTCTTTCTCTCCTTCACCTTACATTACCCATGCCAACAAAGTACCAATATACATTTTGGCACATGTGCCACTACTGAAAATGTTCGAAACCCATCAATGACATAATTTTATAACATTGTTTTATCCTCTATTTTTTATAGTTTTATTTATTCTTTTGCCTTGAATTATCTTCCCTTCTATATTATATAACAAAATTTTATTAATTTATATTTATATATAATATTTCTTTGGACTTTTTTCTGTCTATAGTTCTTGGACGTAATTTCATATACATTGTTTTGTTAACTCACTTATATAAATTTGAAAAGCTTTATTGTTTTTCTGCATAATATTTTTATTTATTTTTTCCTAGATCTCTTTCAGTTATTAATGTTCATAGTTTTTCCATTTTATTTGTATTTTAGATAATATTTTCATTTATTAGTTTACAATATATTTATGGCAAAAACTATGCAATTATGTAAATCTATCTAATGTTATATCAACTTTTTGTGCATAATAATGTTTTATCTTGATCTAAAATTCCAATGAGGTATTAAAATTCATAGTTTTAAAAAAAATATTTTTCTAGTTCTTTGAAAAAATGAATAATATTGTGTATTATCTTTTTAGTATTTTAATTTTGATAAATGATCCATCTATTATTAATCTATGAAATTATTGCTTTTACTTTTGTTAGCATAATTATTTTTATTTGTTTACCATGCTACTATATATGTAAGCTAATATTTCTTCTTCTTACTAGGTTTTATTTCTTTTTTATTTTAGTTCGTTACATCTTTATCTTCTCTATGGTCTTGAAGAAATTTTTAAAAAAGATCACCTAGTTAATGAAACATATTTTATGAATTATTTGCTTATATGTAATGAGAAAATACAGATTAACCAATTCTATTATAAATGTTAAAAAAACATCTTCAAATTAATTGTTTTATTGTAATATTAAACTTTAATCTAGTTTTAATAGTAATTAAATATTTTACTTATGCAACCATTTGAAAAAGGGAAAAAATATATTTCCTTCTCTTCTGAAGTTCCGATATTTTTGGGTGTGCTTTAGGCTTTGTTTGGATAAAAATGAAGAACGGATAGGAAAGAATGGTGAAGTGAAGGAAGGGGCTTGGTAGGATAATAAACACCAAGTTTTGATAGACATGAATAAAAAGATTGAAGGATGGAAAATGATAACTTTGTGTCAAAAGATAAATTTGTCCTTTTTATTTCATCTTAGAGAATGTCCAAATGGATAGAATGATAAAAATGTTTGAAGTAGCTCCTAATCCTTCCATACCCTTCCCCTCCAATTAAAAATCATATCCATTCCACTCCTCTTAACCCCTCAAGATGTGCTGTCTCAAGTTCCGCAAACAATTTTCCATGGGAGCTCGCGCTAGTATCCTGGGAAAACATCAAGTATATAAGGAAGGAGAAGTATCATTACAGTTAGGAGAGAAATGAACGAAGAATATGACCTAGAAAAAATAGCAACTAGTGTATTCAAATTAGCATATAAAAATTATGAATATCTAATTACATTTCAAATTCAAATCACGACAGTAAAAAATAGCAACTAGTGTATTCAATTTAGAATAAAAATTATGAATATCTAATTACATTTCAAATTCAAATCACGACAGGAACAAATTGCAAGTGTATTCAAATTTAGCATATAAATATTATGAATATCTAATTACATTTCAAATTCAAATCACACAGTAAAAAAATAGCAACTACGGTATTAGCATCTAAAAATTAAAATCACCTTAGTAAAGAAAATCAATTAATTGGTAAGAATACATAACAAGTATTTAACTCAATACAAGAAAAAGTCAAATTTCTTATAAAAATTTCTGACGGAAGAATATCCCTCAGAAATACCGACAAATATTTCTGACGGAAAAAATATCCCTCAAGAGTTCTGATGGGTCTCCATAGCCGTCAGAATTTTTGAGGAAAAAGGACCCGTCAGAATTTATGATGGGTGCCACCCGTCAGAAATTCTGACAATCAACTTGACTCATTAGAGTTTCTGACGGGTCTGCCAACCGTCAAAATTCCTAACGGTCAAGACTCGTCAGGAATTCTGATGGGCCAGCGGCCAATCAGGATTTCGGACGGGTAGGCTCGTCAATAATTCTGACGGGCCTGAATAACCAGTCATAAATTTTGACGGGTTACAATTCCATTAGAAAATACCGCCTCGTGACCCGCGCCACCCGTGACTGCACAGGAAAATTGTGAATGACAAAAAATTATTTTTTTTTTCTAAGGAATTTTTTCCCTCGGAAATTTCTCCATAAATATCTTCCCCACCTTCTCTTCTCCTGTTCACGGAATTCCCTCTCCCGCTCACAGATTTTTTTTCGCGCGCTCGTTCTTCCTCCTTCGTCTTCTCCGGTGGCCGAGTTCTTCATCAAAAAAGGTAATTTTCTTTTTTTAGTTGTCGAGAGCGGGGTCGCCGGCGGACCCTACACGAGGTCGCAAGGTCGTCGCGCCCCTACGCGAGGTCGTGTAGGGTCGGCCCTGGCCCTGCGCAACAGGGCCTTTTTTATTTTTTAAAATTAAATTAGTTAATTTATTTATTTGTTAGTTTTTAGTAAATTGTGTTAATTTTTTTATTTAATATATGTTAGTTTCACAAATTACTTATGCTGACTAATTTAATGTAATATTATTGCTAATTTAATGCATTAGTTTAATGTTGATTATTTTAATATTTTATTTATGTTATTTAAATTTATGTGATAATTAATTAGTGTATTTATTATTATTTGTAATTTACTTGTTAATTTAAGCTATTGATTTTTTTATTATTTATTATTAAAAATAGTTAATTGATTATGAAATTATTTGAATATTGCTTAGTTATTTAATTTTATATCAATTGATTTGCTTACTTATTTACTTTTAATATTAATTGTGAATTGTTTGAATATTGTTGTATTAGTTTAGGAGTTATAAAATTATTGCAGAAAAATATTTTCTCCGGAAACTCACCGATGGATGTATAATAGAACAAATCCTAATCGTAGAGGACTTATAGAAGAATTTGTGAATGGAATTGAATATTTCATAATTTTTTTGTGTCAATCGTCTCAGTATTTGCGAGAAGGAACTATTAGATGTTCATGTTTAAAATGTTATAGTACAAAATTTCGATCAATTAAAACTGTTAGAGTTCATTTATATAAAAAAAGGTTTTAAACCTAATTATTGATATTCGGTTGACTTTGGAGAAGAAGAACCTAATTTTATTAGTAATGAAGAGTCGGTTAATCGATTTGCAACAGATGATGATGATGATGTAGTCCATAGATATGAGAACTTAGTTTATGATGTTGCATCAACACAATGTGGACATATTAGGTTTCATGAAGAGTCACCTAATGAAGAAGTTGAAGAATTTTATGAATTATTAAATGCTTCAAGTCAGCCGTTATGGTCAAGGTGTGAAACTCATTTTGAATTATCATTGGTTGTTAGGATGTTGAGTCTTAAATCATATCATAATATATCACATGCATGCTTCGACGCTATTATGGAAATATTGAAGGAGGTGACACCGACAGAATCACGAATTTCATTGAATTATTATATAATAAAAAAATTAGTTTCTAAACTTGGTCTTTCGTCGATAAAGATAGATTGTTGTGAAAATGGATGCATGCTATTTTACAATTACGATATAGATTTGAGAGAATGCAAATTTTGTGGTGCTGAGAGGTACAAATTTTCGAATGTTAGGGACAGAAATAAAAATATAATTCTAGTGAAAAGAATGCATTATTTGCCTCTTACCCCAAGACTTAAAAGATTATATTCTTCTATGGGTTCAGCTTCATACATGAGATGGCATGCCGAGCACAATACTAAGGAAGGTGTTATGTCACATCCATATGATGGTGAGGCATGGAAACATTTTAATCGAATATACCCAGATTTCGCATATGATCCTAGACATATAAGACTTGGCTTATGTGTGGATGGATTTACTCCATATTCTCAATCTTCGACTCCTTATTCTTGTTGGTCAGTGATAGTTACTCCATATAACTTACCTCCTGGAGTACGTATGACTACTCCATATATATTTTGACTTGCATCATTCATGGTCCTCATAATCCCAAGCATAAGATAGATATTTATTTGCAACCATTAATCGATGAACTGAAAACTTTGTGGAATGGTGTTTTGACATATGCAAACTTCTTGAAAGGAAATACCTCTTGCCACCAGAAAAATGTGGTTTAGGGAATTTCAGATTTATTTTTATAATTTTCTTTAATTGAATGTTAATATTGATGTTCTAATTCGTCAATTTTTGAAGGTTGATGTTTGGTGGGATACCGAGAACAATAAAGTTATGTGGAAAATATTTAACACTCGGTGTTCAAAGAGGTTGTCTTCAATGTTATTTGAAGTATGTGCTGCACAAGTTAGGCCTAATTGGATTGGCGAGAATATATGGGTTGACTTACTTTTCAAATGGTCCACTAAGGACTACAAAAATAAACGTGAAAAAGCGAAGGCTAATCGCACATCTGAACAAGACGCTTGTCTATATGCGGGTGGTTGTATTTCTAGGGGTATCACCGCTCAAAGAATGGTATATTAAAGTATTCTAATTTGTTATATTAATTTTTTTTATTCCAAATTAATTATTGAGAAAATTTCTTTCAGGAATTGGAGCGTGGTGAAAAACCCACAAAAGATGAGGTTTTTTTTAGAACTCATCACAGAAAAGATAAGGGTTGGATTTCAGAATTTGCAAAGAACACATACGTAAGATATTGATATCTCTCAATATTTTATTATAGCTAATTTTTAATTTATAATTATATTTTAGGAAGGATTTAAGGCGAAACAAGCGGAGCATATGACTCAGGTTACACAAGAACGAGGCACTCCAAAGTCAACTAGAGAACTTTGGAGGGAACATGTCGGCACAAACAAAATTTGTGTTTATGATTTAGGTTCATCTGTCACTTATGTTGACTTAGGATCAGCACGCAGATCTGTCTCGGGCCCTTTAAGTGAAGAGATAGAACGGCGTGTTGATGAACGGCTTAAGTAAATGGAACAATATATGCAAGAACAAATGGAACAGCAGATGCAACAGTGATTTGAGGTGCAGATGGAACAAGTCCGACGTGCGTAAAGAAAAAAGATGAATGAAATGTGGAGACTGATGATGAAAGGGCAAGCTCCTCCTGAAGATCCTGATGAGGATAATAGTATGTAAATTACATATTTGAAACGAAATATGTAGTATATTTTAATTTATATTAAAACTTCTTTGTAATTTTTTATTTTTTTAAAACTTTCTGACGGAATTAATTTTCGCTAGAATTTCTGAGGGGCAAAAATTTCTGAGGGGTCTTTCGCCCCTTAGAAATTCTGAGGGGTCTCTCGCCCCTTAGAAATTCTGAGGGGCTGCGGCCGTCAGAAATCCTGAGGGGCCTTAGAGCCCCTCATAAATTCTGAGGGTCCTTGGACCCCTCAAAATTTCTGATGGGTTTTGAGTCCGACGGGCTCAAAATCCGTTGGAAATTATTTTCCAACAAGCTTTTTTCTGATATTTTCTCCCGTCGGAAATTTCGTCATAAATCACGTTTTTGACGAATTTTTCTTATTTTTCCATTAGAGCAGAAAATATTAATTTTCTTGTAGTGACTAATATATATAGTACATACGAAAATAGAAAAAAATGATGAATATCGATAAAAATAGCAAGCATTTAAATCATATTAGCAAATTTCTCTTTCACCGAGCAAGTATAGCGTTTAAATGCCGAAAGATTTTGAGTAATTATTTATATTCAAATTCAAACGATGACGGTAAAAATAACAGCATTTCTTTGGTAGGAAATGAAATTATTGTGTATGAAACTATAGAATAAAGAATTCGAGGAGAGCAGCAAATAAAGAATATATTTTTTGAATAAGAGAAATAAGGAAAAAAAAGGCAAGTTCACGATTGCAATCGCCCGCAGCATTAATTCTTTGCAGTAATTGTGTAATCATCTTTCCAATTACTATTGTATTATTATAAAAGGAGAATATATCAAAAGTTTATATGAAAAACACATTACGAAATATTTTTCAATGGCGTCCTCCTCTGTAGTCGTAGTGTTCTTATTGTCTTATCTCGTCCTTCTTCGGAGTATTGAAGGTGATTTCCCCCTCTTATAATATGATGTCTCCTACTCCTAGTATATGTGATTTTGTTGTTATTTGCAGGTATTTATATGATGTTTAAGCATATCTATTGATATATATATTCTTTCATACGGTTTACAATTGATGATTAATTAACATGGATTAAATTGTCGAGTGAAGCAGCAAAATAATGCAACTTGAGTTACTTGATAGTATCACAAATTCAGTCAGGCACCGACTCGCATGGAACGCCTACTTTCAGAGTAATAGTGGACAATATTTGCCCTAGCGGATGCAGCTTTTCCAATGTCCATCTGCACTGCGGCGACTTCGACTCCATCGTCGACCCACAAACCTTCCGCCGAGTTGGTTTCAACGACTGCCTGCTCAACGACGGTCGCCCGGTCACACGAAGTCTCGGTGTCACCTTCGAGTATGCCAGCGACATTTCCTTCCCCATGGACGTCGCCAGCGCCACCTGCTGATGATTATTATACATTTAAAACGTATCCTACATGCATGCAGCTATCTGGTGATTATTATCTATCTAGACTTGTCTTTATTTTCAAATTAATGTATAATGATCATTATGGTGGTCTAATGTACTCAGTTTCACGCATAAAAAATAACAATATCCTATTTTAACTCTCTCTCTCTCTCTCTCTCTCTCTCCTTTTTTTATATTTGCACAATTGTTATTTAACTTTTAATGATTAATTAGAAAATAATTCAGAGTCGAGCCAGTATATTACGTAAGAAAAAATACAACCTGTACAAAGCATGTCTTTGTGTATGATTAGTCTTGAAAGCTCATATTTTATCCACTAAATAAATGAGGACCGAACTCAAGCACTCAGATAAATATATCAATACGCACACAAATAAGAATATAGAGAGAAAAAGATGGGAAAATAAATATATTTAATAAATATTGTCCAGATATTACCAACGGTATTTCAGAAACTCTTATGTTTTATTGCCTCTTTTTTTCACCGTATATAAAACAGTTTATTATACGTAAAGAAACTCACATTTAATATTAATTTACTTATTTTGAATTTAAGTTGCACATCTTAGATGTCAAGGATCAAATCTGGCTTCACATTGTCCGAATAGAATAAGTGCCACCACAATAAAAAGTAATTCATCACACGTTATTAAGTGATGTCAGTTAATGTGCATTCGCAAAAAAAAAGTATTTATAACATATATGAGTTATAGAAATCATCATAAAAACGTAAAGAAAAAAAAAGCGAATTTAAACTTAAGTACCACATATCGATCTTCTATCTTATTATTTCCATTATAGGAAAATCACAAATAACAAAAAAAATATCTGCACATTCAAGATTTGAATTTACATTTTAATTTTCAGTGTATACGCATATGCTACCAAAACTTACATGACTATAGTCTATTATTGACAAAACAAAATTGCAAGATCATAAATGATAATATCATTAGCACTCATAGATGAAAAACAAAGATTAATATTCGAACAAAACAAACCAGAACTTTTCATGCTTTAAATGTTGGGCTGCAAGCCCATCATAAAAGCTCAAAAGATTGATAAGTTGATTTTGAGTTTCTTGACAAAAGAATCAAATTGGGAGAAAAATTTATGAGTCAAATGACAAATTAGATGATCACTAATAAAAGGCAAGACACAAGGAGGCTCTTTATTATAGGATAATCGGGTTCCATCCAAAATATAAATTCAACAAAGAGAGGAATCAAATACTATTGTTGTACATGCTATTACGATATCAAGTTTATTGAGGAGCTGTTTAAGTAAAATTTACAATTGCTTAACAAAGAAGTATCACATGCACCGGCAAGAACAGCAAAACCAATTGTAAACATAGTAGGTACAAATTTGATTTTATCAAATAAGCCACAAATATTGTATTTGGTTGGAGTATAAATTAGGAAATAAGGGTTTATTCATTTTTTTATATACAAACATTCAAAGTTATCCAAATTTTGTGAAGGGTAATTTTGCTATTAGAAAAATATTTATACCCAACTTGGGTATAAAAGTTGCCAATTATACTTGGTAAAAGGCAGATATTATATTATATTCAATTGGGTATAAGTGTTAACAAATAAAATATTCAATAAAAAATTTATCAAATCTAATATCTAATAAAAAATAAATTTGAACAAATCAAATTTATATAATTATATAATAAAAGTAATTAACAAGTTAAATATTTAAATAAAAAGACTCAAACTCTTTTATATAAACAAATTAATAAGAACAATATAAAATGTGTGATATTGTGTAAATATAATTAAAACAAACAATAGTGCATTTGGTTTAAAGTTTAATTCTTAGTATCTAATAGATAAATTATATTGTTGAGAAAAATGTAAAAGAATATATATATATATATATATATATTATTTGTAATTGTATGTTCATTTTGTGATATAATTAATTCATCATAAATCAACGTAAGGATTATTTTAGTTTTTTAATATTTTATAAATAAAAATATATGACTTATACTTATCTATTCTCATATTCAACCAAACACATATTGGAATAACTAGCAAAATTCTTTACTTCTTAACTAAACACAAATGAAAATAAAAATTGAGTATAACTATACCACAAGTATAATTGTACATATTTCTGTTATAACACATTTTGAACCAAACATAGCCAAAGTTCTTGAATTATTGACACAAATACATCTAATCATATGACCTTCAGGTTAGGTTGGTTAATAGGTATTAACAAATTGTCAAGAATAGTTTTTTTTGCATTACCAAATGATGAAGTATCAAAGGCTATACATGTGGGTGAAAGAAAAAAAAGGATATTCTCTTAGGGATCATCCATATGTAACTTCATTTGTATTCGAGGTGAGTTATTCCAACGTGTAGTCCCTTGACGTTCGTTCCCCGCCACACACCTTTTCATTAGTGATCGATTGTGATTGTTACCATTCATGGTCATCATAACCATAATGTTCTCATGATAGTTGTAACTATCGTTATTCCAATGAATAACATTCAATTCCATTAGTGTCCATAACAATCATTATCAACATCTCTCACTTGATCGCAATGGTCATTGGTTGTTAACACTCTCACTATTCGTATAGAGGTTTACTAGAGATGCATCCCCTAAGTTCACTATTCGCAAATCCTCATATTGACTTAATTATTTTTCAATTCCATCAAACTATCATATTTGATTATTGTAATTTCTTTCATGAGAAAATCAATTGACGTCTATTACTAGTTAGGCATATAGGTCATTGTCATTTATTTTCCTTTTTCACTATATCTCGAGTATACTGACACAACATCTTAGCACATTTCCTCATTGGACTCTTGCCTCTAATGTATATCAAGTTTTTTCCAACTTGATTATCACAAAACCTTAGTCATGTGACCAATCTCACCCTAGTTCTAGATGATAAAAACCTAAGTGAGACTTCATGAGTGATTGCCACATCACATGCAATATACTCAACCTCTAGTGTTTGTCTAAACATATATCTTTGTTTCTTGCAATTTCAAGAAATGATTGTACCACCCAATAAAAATAAGAGATATCATATGACTTTTGGGTGATTGTATCGGTTTCAAAATGCACATTTGAAATCTTATTGTCTCAAGAAAATCCATTTTGCATGTTGATTTCAATTATATGATGCCTCTCAAATATCGTATAATCTCATTAATGGCCTTTCAAGAACCTTCCCGAGACTACTACTTGTTATATGCTAATCTAGGTCACCATATAAGTCAAAATAGATCGAGTACATAATTTTGCATGCTTCAAGCTTTTCACCACTTGTATGCATTAGAATACCGACTTTTCCAAGTTCTTTCCTAATCACATATACTTGGAATGTCTTATTACATTCCAAAGCTTTATAATATTTTATTTGAATATTTAATGTCGACTCTAACTCAATATTCTTGAGTTTCTACCAACAAATCATTTGAATACCGAGATTGTATGATTCTTCTTTTGTTTTCCTCATTTCAAATTTCATGCCTAACATTGAGCATTGTCATATCATTTTCAATGATCAAAATGTCATGTCATTATAGTGACACTTTTACAACATTGTTGCCACTCTTCATGATGTTCAAACAATAGTTCAATTTGTTTGTTACAAAATCAAATTGGATTAACATCACATGATATTTTAGATATCACTGACGTGATAATTCTCTTAAGCCAATAAGTATGTCTTTTCTTGTAAACTTTATTATATTGGCATTCCACTTGGAAATCCTGAGGTTGTCACATTAACCATTGCTAAGATCATCAATATTGATGCAAACTTAACCACTAGACTTTGCCTACTTTCTGCCAAATCATATATGCATATACTCTATTTCAATTGATTAAGTCTAGTTCATCTTTCATGGTGGTCAATCATGATTCCAACTCATTGGAAGCTGTTGATTTTTTATAAGTTATAAGATATGTACAATCTTTTATATCAATATCGATAGAGTAATACGAAATATCGCACCCATACAATACATAATCATTCGAATATGAGTTTCTTCGAAGATCATTTATACTCGTGAAAATTATGAGTTATTCAACTTATTCTATTGGTATATCATTCATTACAGTCTCAACTCCCACCATTAGATAGCATATTGTCTCTAGAATTAGTTACATCATCTCCTTGAATCGTTAGAGAATGATCTTCCTCTAATTGTGGATGACTTGTCATCTCCTTGAATAGTTAAAGGATGATCTTCCTCTAATTATGGATGACGTGTTAGGATCATATATAGGTTAGGTGGGAAAGAAAATGGAACCATTTTTTATTTACATAAGCACTATTTCATGAGTGTTGCATTTTTAGTCGAGTCGTTATATTGCTTTAAACCAAAAAATCTACGTAATCATAATGAAGCAATCATGTTCATTTTTTATTTTTTTTTTAGTATCTTTTCAATATTTTTCCTGACTCGTTATAATAATGTTAGGTTTCTGCTAAAAAAAGATTTTTTAAAATTAGAAAAATTACCAAAAAAATCCAATGAAATTGTATATTATATTTGTTTTCTTTTAAATACTTTCTAACATATGTAAAAATTACTCGGTTAACATAAGATTATGTAAATACATATTACAAAAAAATATATAGCATATAAATGATTATATTAAAATATTATTCTTTGATGTTTATATAATGGTATATTACTTAATATTATCATAAGTATAAATTAACAAAATGACATAGAAAAAAAAGGCATTCAAGAGAATATCGATAAGAAATTTTAGTATGAAAAAATATCGAAAAAAATTTAGTAATGTTTACTCAACTAAAAAAAATACTTCAACCTGAATTAGTTCCATCATTGTGACAATATAATCATCAGTGGCTTGTAATGTTAATTTTTTTTTCTTTTTTTGGATTTTCAAGTTGAACTTGATGACTTGCTTTAATAGATGGTTTAACAATTGGACAATTTTTTTAACCATATTTTTGGGACTTTATCCTAACTAGTTTGTATCGCCTCGGATTCTAATAAAAATATTTTACATTTAAAAAGATTCAAATTAAAGACTTTAAACAAAGAACTTAGTCGAAAAATAGACAATATGTTTTCCCAAGTGTTTGCACTTTGCATAACAAATTAAGAGCAGGTTATAAATTTCATAACTAAGTTAACTGAAATAGGAAATACATATATATATATATATTGAT
>LTAE01008609.1:4536-24755 GCA_001647135.1 Pontederia paniculata | reverse complement strand
AGAAACATTCTGACGGGTGCGGGCACCCGTCAGAAGTTTCTGACGGGAACCTTACCCGTCAGAAATTTTTCTGACGGGTTTTTATCCCCCCTCAGAAATTCTGACGGGTGTTTTTACCCCTCAGAATTTCTGAGGGGTGATTATTCCCTCAGAAATATCACTAAGTATTTCTGAGGGAATTAATTCCCTCAGAAATTTCGGTCAGAAAATCGAAGTTTTCTTGTAGTGCAACCAATCTTCTTCTTCCACTTCTGCTAACCTCATGTAGATGCCTTTGTTGCTCTCTACTCTCCCCTCCCTTCGCTAAATCAAGCTCATCACTTTATTTCCCTCAAAGTTTCCCCCTCCAACTATTTTCTATGGCATACACATATTATGCCACTTATTTACAGCTTTGCATTGGAAGGATTTATAACTGGTTCACTCCCTTAGCCCCAGCTCTGACGTCCAATCAAACAACATCCTCTACATATTTCACTACTTGAAAACGCAGAGACCAATTTCTTCTAAGTTGGCTCCTTTCCTCACTCTTAAAAGATGTTCTCCCATTAGTAGTTGGCCTAACCAGCTCTCATGAAGTTTGGAATGCCCCTCGACAAGCGTTTGGTACTCTCTGAAACACACCTGCTCCGACTTCAGATGCAATTACAAAATCTCAGGCAAGGAGGTTCTCCCCTCTCAACCTACCTTCAACAAATCAAGTACCTCTTGGATGAGCTGGGGCAACAGGTCATTTCTTCTCCACCTCGGCTTTCAACGCCATTTTGTTCAACAATCTCAACAAGAACTACGGTAACATAGTAGCCTCCCTTTCATCTCGAACAACCCCAATCATGTTCTCTAAACTCTAAAGCATCTTGACGAGCCCTGAGATTCGCCTTAAAAATTATCATCCCACTCTGCTTACCTCACCAGAAGCCAACTACATGAGGTCCAACTTTTCTCGATCTGCTTCAATGACTTCAACAATAGCCATGGGACATGGCAAAGGTCGTGGCATCAGATGACCCATCAGTAATCCATGTCACATTGTGTTGTGTGCATTCAAAGCAAAGTTCATCAGCACATCATCGCAATTCAGCACCACTTCAAACTCTATTCGTTGATGTATGGGAGCCATCTCCTCAGAGGTCCATTGGCGGTCATCGATGCTTTGTAGTTTTTGTCAATGGCTTCTCTCGATTTTCTCGGTTGTTTCCAATTGCAAATAAATCAGATGTCTGCACTCTCTTTCCTATTTTGCATAAACAACTTGAGCATCAATTTCAAACGCAGATTCAAGAACTGCAAACTAATATGGGTGGTGAGTTTATAGCCCTTTCTTGCTACCTTGTGACAATGGCATTTCTCATCGCCTCACTTGTCCTCAATCACATGAAAAAAATGACCATGTTGATGTGGAAACAACCTTAACCCTTCTCACACATGCTTCAATCCCTAAAATTTAGCACTTTGTTATGGAAATGACTGCTTATCTAATTAATAAGATGCCAACTCCAGTACTAAAAGACATATCACCTTATGAACTAATTGACAAGTAATCCCCATATTTTTTTCTAATCTTTGAACATTTGGTTGTGATATCTACCCCTTCGTTCAACCTTTCAACCGACATAAGTTCGACACGGGAGCCTTACCTTTTGTGTTCTTAGGATTCCAACAAATGTTGTAGGATATCGTTGTCTGCACCGCAACACTAGTCGAATCTACATTGCTCGCCATGTCACTTTTGAAGAAAAAAATTTCCATTCAACCAACTGATCTCAAATTTCTCTTTGCTTCTATCAACTATTCATGCCCTTGGTTTTCTCTATCTCTACATCACCACACATCTCAGGCATTACCTCTCCATCACAATCTACAACTACCTCTCCCGTCATCAACCCTCCTTCTTCACCAACTCCGATCACATGGACTCTTCGACCGCTTATTGTTTGCTTACAGGACTCAAAGCTCTCATTGCCTCATCTGCTGCAACCCCAACAAACTTTTGCAGCTAACAAACAACCAGAATGGTGTGAAACTATGTGCCAAGAGATCAATGCTCTTCTCGCAATAACACATGGAGTCTTGTTCCAAAACATTATGGTATGAACATCGTTGGATGCATGTGGCTATATTAGACCAAATTCAAACTTGATGGCAGCGTCGAGCGATATAAAGCGCTTGGTAGCAAAAAGATTTCACCAGGTCCGAGACATTGATTTCGGTGAAACGTTCAATCTGGGTTAAGCCCACAATCATTCGTCTTGCGCTCTCCATTGTTGTTTTGAAAGATTGGCAACTTCGGCAACTAGACGCTAGCAATGTGTTCTTGCATGGTGAACTCACCGAACTCATCTACATGGACCAACCACCTGGATTTATTGATCCTACTCATCCACATCAGGTATGCGGGCAGCACAAATCCTTATATGGCCTCAAGCAGGCCGCTCGTGAATGGTTCCATACATTGGCCATGGCATTATTTTCATTTTGGTTTCATGCATCGGCCACAAACTCCTCTTTATTTATTTATTTATCAAACCCCTACAACAATAGCTTATATGTTAGTTTATGTTGACGACTTGATACTTACATGGTCTTCATCTTCAATGCTGAAAAAGATTGTTAGTCGGCTACACCAATAATTCCTTACGTGATCTAGGCAATCTCAATTAATTTTCTTGGCGTTGAAGTCATTCGAGCATCATCTGACATTATTCTCTCTCAACAGAAATATGCTTGAGACATTTTACAAAGGACAATCATGCTAGATGGCAAACCAATAAACTCACCTCTTGCAATGGGCACTCAGTTCATCTCTGCCACAAGACCTCCATGCGCTGATCTGGCACTCTACAGACACACTGTTGGCATCCTCCAATATCTAAGTCTCACTCAGCTAGATCTTGACTTTGTTGTCAACCAAGCATGTCAATTTATGCATTACATATTGCTACACAATGACAATTGGTGAAGTGCATCCTTCGTTATTTAAAAGCTACAACTGAGCTCGACTTCCTCATAACTAAATCATCGGTAATAACGTTGCATGCCTTCATCGATACCAATTGGGCTGGCAATCCCATAAATAAAAACTCTACATGCGGCTACAACATCTTCCTAGGACACAACTTGATATCTTGGGCATCTAAGAAACATCGCATTACCTCACGGTCATCCATAAAGGTTGAGTACAAATCAAAATCAATTGCCGACGCAACCATAGAGCTTATCTGGTTAAGATGTCTCTTAATTGAACTTGGCCAAGCTCCTGTTCAACCTCCCATCTTGTGGTGCAACAATGTCGGTGCTACCTATTTGAGTGCTAATCCAATCTTTCATGCAAGGACCACAACATGTGGAAATTGATTTTCACTTTGTTAGGGATGAAGTTGCCACATTTGCGAGTTCAGTTCATCTCATCCAATGACCAGCTTGCCGACGTAATGACCAAGGCTCTGTCCGGACAAAAGTTTTAATTTATCATAAACAAGCTCTGGCTCCTATTGCAACCTCGCCGCACTTAAGGGGCGTATTGGAACATGTTACCTTTCCTCACAACTCGCTCCACTTTGGACTGTCATGACCGCTTACTTAGCCATCATCTATGCGGCCTATAACAAAACTACATGTAACTAACTAACTAACTAATTAACTAACTAACTAACTAACTAACTAACTAACTAACTATATTATGTACACACTCTAGACTTTGAATTAGTATCACTTCCAATCTAATGGTTCAAAACATATACAATTTGCATCGTTGGATTAAAATGATACTGATCCAAAGACCCATAGTGTGTGCATGCATAGTGCATACACAATTTTTATATATTTCTCTTATATAAAAAGTGACATTTAACTAAAATTCTTTTATATAAAAACACATAAAAATGACATTCAATATGCATATATGTATGTATTCAAAATGACAAACAATAGGAATTATCCCTAAATTCTAAATGCACATATATATTTTTTAAAAAAATAAAGAACTCATGATTTAAAAGAGAAAGAAATGAAGCAATGGCAATTAACTAAATTAATTATCTTTCTATTTTCAATCAACAATTCTTATCCCCATTTAATACAATAATCAATTATTAAGTTACAAATATATAAATTTTATAACTAATAAAATTGAAAAAAAAAACTAGAAAAGAAAAATATAAGGAGAATAGAGGAAGAAGAATGCTTCAAATATTTATTTCTAAATTTCCCATTAATAAATAGATGTATATGGATTTTAAAATATTTTATAAAAAAATAAAAAGAAAAAGAAGATTAAGAGAAGGTGAAAAGATTGTATGCTTTTCCAAATTATTTTTTTATTAATTATGACATTATATTATATATTGATATTTTATTTTTATAAATAATAAAAATGTTATGAAATATGAAAAGTCAAAATAGTTTATGATAAAAAAAAATTAATGTAAATAAATACAATGATTATGTCAATATATCTATACTATATTAAAAACAAAGAAGTTTGAAGGAAGAAATTACATTTGGCACATTCACATAATGGCAAATGTTCCACATATTTTGAATATAAAATGAAGAGAAAAAAAAAAGATAAATGAATAAACATTTAAGTAGAGAAGTTTAAAATTTTATGTAACCGTCTTCTCTCAGCCTATGACTTTGTTTGGCAATCTTCTTCAAAACTCTACCTACCAGCGTCTCCTCTCACAAGAGACGTTTGGCAACCAAGCGTTTCAAGCTAAAACGCTTGCAAATGTTGGTTTGCCAAACAAAGCCTATATATATGAAGAGGATACAATTCCACCTATACTCTTCTCTCCAACCTTCTAGATTTATAATTTTAATTGCAATTAATTCTCTACTTGATTTTTTTAATTATGATCGATAATAAAATCTCATGATCATAAAAAATGAATTGAATTAAGAATTGATTTTAATTTTAATTGTACATTCAATATTTTGAAGGTATGTATTGTAATTTAAATGATAATTTATTCTTGATTTATTTTTTTAATTCTCTTTTTGGATAAGAAGATATGATTCTCTCTCTTTTTTTTTGATATATTTAATTTATTTCTTACATTAACTAATAACAACATCTTATTATTATTTTAGAAATATAGTTGATTATGAGTTAAATTTATAAAATATTGAATTGCTTACTAGACTTCGTGGTATTAGTTTGTATTCTATAAATTCTTTTATATGCATGGACATATTTGTTTATAATTATTTAATAGTAAGTTTGTTTCTTTCTAAATTATTATTTGTGCAAAAACATTTTGTAATATATATTTTGTATTACTTTACAATGATAGACATTTAAAATATTTATAATGTTGTCTATGGACAATATATTAGAAAGAGGGTAGTAAGAAGAATGTGATATTTGGCTAATGCCTACATTGTCATGTGTCCATGCGAATTTAAACAAATGTAATTATCTGCATTGTAATGTTCTCGGGCAGTTATTTTCAGAAAATAAAAATTTGTTCTAAATTTTTTGTGTACGATCAGTTATTTTCAAAGAATAAAAAAATAGTTCTAAAAAATTAAGTCAAACGTTTTTCAGTTAGGATCAGTTATATTTAAAAATAATAATATAATATCTACATGTCTCTCATGTACTTTGAAATAAAAAGATGAAAAAGAAATAAGTAGTTAACAAAAGAAGATATAAAAAATTATGCAATCATTTTCCTATCACCCTATAAATATGAAGATGACATAATATCATCTCTAACTCTTTCTCAAATCTTCTAAATTTGTAATTTTAGTATAATATAAATATATAAATCTATTTATATCTATCTATATTGTATTAAAGCAAAGAAGTGTCCATGAGAATAAGACATTTGGCACAATCATATGTCCAACACAGAGAAGTAAAAGTAACTTATAAAATATAGAAACTAACAAAAATTATATTAATGCAATAGGAGTATAAAATATATTATGCATATTTAGGCAACTCCAAAAGGTTTTTAAATTCAATAATTTAATTAATAGGTCGAATATTGCATGATGATGATTATGATCGCTTAGAATAACCGTGTAATTAAACCTTCAAAATGATTAAAAGATAGCAATCAATTAAAAGAAAACAACTCAATTTTTCGATAGAAGAGAAAGAGTTAGTTATAACTATCTGCAATTCATATATTAGTTTAAAATAAAATTAATTTATATTTATATTATTTATTATTTTCAGAATTTATTTTCCTAAATATATTTTGTATAGATAAAAAATTATTATAATAATAAATATTGATTATTTATTTTTTTTGGAATTTATATTTTTAGATCAAAATAAAAAAATTGTAACTAAATGAAAAATCTACATATATCTTTTATGCTACTATATTAAAGAGAATAGTAAGAAGAGTATGAAATTTGACAAATTTGTCATATGTCGTATAATTATTATAATTAATTAAGATATTAATTTGTTATAATCATTAAAGTGAATGGTTAAATGTAAATAAAAACTTAATAATGACCAATTTAATTTAAATTCATAATATTTTAATAGATGATTAATTAATAACTACATATTACTTAGCAACCGTCTCGAAGGGATAGTGCATCCTTATAAATGGATGTTCCTTCATATTCTTCTTTCTGTGAAATTTTTTTATCGTACATCTTTTAGTGGTAAATTAATATTTTATCTTAATTTCTTTTTCTTTAATTAGTAGAATAAAGGATGAGTGAGTTTCTACATGTATATTCTAAATTTATCATTTATAAATATCTTTGTCATTAATTCTTTTATTTCTTTTTTGAATTCATATCAAAATAGTGTTCAGATTTATTCATTTTATAATTCTTAATATACTCAAGGTAGTATTAAAAAAATTCTATTATAAGGATTTTATAAGAGATTTGCTCTTAGGAAATTTTTTTAATGTTTTTAATTATTTATCAATTAATTTAAGCTGTAGTAAAATCAGAAAAGTTTATAATGTGATTGTGGCAAGGTTTTAATTTAATAATATTATTTCATTCGAAATGATCTAACGATGAACATGCATATTGTGTGCTCACAATTAACTTATTTTATTTTTATTTGTGCACCAAAATATTATTTCTTTTTTTAATAAGAAAACATCAACCTTTTTTGTCATTTTTATATTTATCTTGCATTACATTATCCAAAAAATTATATATATTTTGATTAATCATATAATATTTTTAAGTAATTTTTTAACTATATAGTATATAAGTACCGACGTTTTAGAACATATATATATTATATATATATATAGTAACCAAAAGTAATTGGCAAATGAAAATGATTAATTTATTAAAACAAAAACATTTTATTTAAATAGTCTATATTATATTAAATGGAGAGTAGGAATTAAGGAGAATGGATGGTTAGTTACATAAGTATTAGTAGAGATCATGTATCACTGTACATTTTTTTCATATTAACTATTATAATATCCACACTATACATGGTTAATGTCAAATATCACCTAATTTAATAACCCCAACTATAATAATTTAATATTCAGTAATTTTCACACTAATTGAAGATAAGATAAAATTGTATAGAAAATGAAAGAATATAAGAAAATTATTCGCACATAGCATGGGCATTATACTAGTGTATTATATAATAGCAACTACCAAGGTATTGAATTTGACCACCATCCCATGTTACTTGATTTCCAAGAAAACATGACATTAGGAGGCACCAACATACCATTTTTGGATCCAACATCCAAACTTTGGCGACTTCTTCTTATCCATGTAGAAAACTCATGATAATTTGTATCTCAACTTCTCTATCTGGATTCCAACCTGAAGTCTTCCATTGGAACCACACCATCTTCGGCAACATACATGAGCGTAAAGAAGGCTATTAGAGTGTTTAAATTGGATTCAAATTTCAATTGGAGACATCCAAAGTTCCAAACCTATTCTTAAGCCAACTAGAAGTTGAACTCACAAATGAACTCGAAAGAACACTCAATCAAGAGGTAACATTATGATATCAAAGGTCTCTATGCAAATGGATGCAACTTGGAAATGAAAATACATAATACTTTCATGCACAATCAATCATTCGAAGAAGAATGAATACAGTTGAAGCCTTAAGACTCTCTGATGATGCATGGTCTTGCAACAACAACTATCAAAAAGTATATTGTGGAACATTTCAAAGATTTCTACAGTCGACAAATCAACATACACATAAGACTAGTAAATGATTTCCAGCAACTTGACCAAAGAAATCTAGAAACACTAGATTGCATGGTGATAACCCAAAAGATAAAAAGAAGCTCTTTGGATGATGTATCCCTACAAAGCTCATGGTATAGATGGTTACCAATCACATTTCTACCAAACCTTCTACCCAATGGTTCATCCTCAAGTCATGACGCTTGTGCATCGTGTTGTTAGTGGAAAAATCTCACTGAAGATCATCAATCATGCACTCATAGTAATCATTCTCAAGGCCAATATACCATAAACAATTCACCAACTCAAGCAAATTAATCTTTGCAATGTAGTATATGAACTTATCACAAATACACTTGCAAATGGACGTGTTCGCTTTGGGCCTTGACCCACATGATTTTAGAATATTATTCGCTTTGGGCCTTGGGCCACATGATTTTAAAATATGTATTAAAGAGTCCAAGGCATGTCCACATATATACCCAACATCACTCTTGTGATTTGTCCATGTGGAACTAATTCAAGGCTTGCCTTTTGCATCCTTCCCTTCGTAGGAGACTCAACATTCTTGTCGTGGCATAGAGGCTCACGCGAGTGCATCTGATACCGTATTTAACATTCTGACCTACCAAGATAATGTTTTCTTTGGGTCTTGGCCTGCACGATTTTAAAATGTGTCTTAATAAGTCCACTACATGTCTATATATACACTCAGCATCTCTCACATGACTTATCCATGTGGGACTAATCCAAGGCATAATTCTTGCATCATTCTCCCTTAGGGACTCAACATCCTCATTGAGTGGTCTCCCATCATTACACAGAGGCCCACGCGGAGTGACTCTAATACCACATGTAACATCCTGACTACTAAGAGATTATTCGCTTTGGTCCCTGACCCGCACAATTTTAAAACACGCTTTGAAGAGTCTAATGCATGTCCACATATATACCTAGTATCACCCTAAGAGGAATAGACCAAGTAGTGACTCCTTAAGGAAAATAGTCCAAGTACTAACCCCTAAGGAGAATAGCTCGTTGAGCCACTTTGATACAAGCTAAGACACATTTTAAAATCGTGCGAGGCCAAGACCCAAAGCGAACATGGGGGACCAGAATGTTACATGTGGTATCAGAGCCATTCCACATGGACCTCTGTGCTATCGTAAGAGTTCCTCAACGTGGACGTTGAGTCCCCTAAGGGGGGAAGGATACAAGAGGCATTGCATTGAATTAATTTCACATGGACAAGTCATAAGAGAGATGTTGGATATAATNCTACAAACGTCCATTATTTTTTCTTCGGAAGACCGACATTGTTTTATGATCAAACATCAGTAGAATCAAAGGTCGTCCACTGAAACCTTCGGACGACCATTGTGATCATAACACAACCGACCTCTCTACTTCGGTCGACCCATTATCTACTTCGGGCGACCGATGCCATAAATACTATATATATATATATATATATATATAAGTGGTCATGCCTTGAACTTATCAAGACGTGTTAGAAAATCATGAGGGGTTAAATGCTAAATTATGAGTACATGATGAGAGTCACCTCTAAAATCCAAACTGAAAAATATTTTGGCGGGCCAAGTTACATGTGGTATTAGAGCCACTCTATGTGGGCCTCTATACCAAGACGGGAGACCACTCGACAAGAAGAGAGAATGCAAGAGTCGTGCATTTGATTAGTCCCACATTAATAAGTCACAGGGGAGATGTTGGGTATATATATAGACATGTCTTGGACTTATGAAGATGCGTCTTAAAAGCATGTGGGCCAAGGCTCAAAATGAGTAATATCTTCGTGGGCGGGGATGTTACAATGTTGGTCGAACATGTCCACTAATACCTCACATTATGTTTGTAGATGATTCCACTAATACCTCACATTATGTTTGCAAATGATGTTTTACTAACCTTTGGAGCATCCACCTAACAAAATTGATGTAGTCATGAGGACCTTAACAACATTCATTTTCTGCATCAGGACTGCTGGTAAGTCCACACATATTGATCTTTATTTCTCTAAAAATGTTCCTTTGACAACTCATAGGGAGAAAGCTACACATTGTGGCTTCCAATCACTAAAAAATATCGGAAGGTACCTTAGAGTTCCTATTCTCCATGGATGACTCACCAGATAAACGTATTGGGATATCGTAGATAAGGTGAAAAAGACACTTTTCGAATGGAGATAAACGTATTGGGATATCGTAGATAAGGTGAAAAAGACACTTTCCGAATGGATGACTTCTAGGTTGTCAATGGTAGGAATGGTAACACAAGTCAATTTTGTAGTAATATCCATTCTGATATTCGCAATGCAATCAACCAAACTTCCTCAAAGAATCTTAAATGACATTGAGTGCACCTGAAAAAATTTAATTTAGGGTCACAATAATGATGTCAGAAAAATCCATCTAATTCAATGGCAATGCCTACCTCACCACCAGTTCAGGGAGGATTGGAGCAAATAAGCGAAAGAGGCCTTACTAGTTAAACTATGTTGAAGATTCCTTACTCAAGCAGGTCAATTATGGATCAATATGTTAAAACACAAATATTGCACTCTCTTCATCATCGCAACTCTTTCAAAGGAAGCAATGGTCTTTGTATTTGTGGCAACATATGTGCTTGACCTAATTGTCACTATCGCCCTATCTAGGATGGAGTCTAGTAGATGGAAGAACGGTGAGACTATTTGAAGATACATGGCGTCCATACAAAGATTCACTCTTACTTTTGCCTGCTACAAAAATGCCAGATAACATGAGAAATAGAAGAGTCCATAAATTCATGACACAAGTAGGTGTTTAGGATATCAACAATCTAAGTAGAACTCTTCTGAAAGCACAATCACAAAAAATGATGACAATTCCTCTGCCATCACTACAAGGCCCATTGGACAACCTGTTTGGATACCCAACAAAGATGGGTGTTTTACCGTCAATTCATACTACTAGATGCATCAGAACTCTTATATGGCAAAAACAAACCTATGGTGGGATGCAATATGGTAATGGAAAGGATCCCACCGAATTCGCTTATTCTTATGAAAAACAAGGGCACCAAGGCTTGATCATAAACTATATGAGAGATTCAAGAGGCATTAGTAGTAATGAAACATGTTGTCATTGTAATAATGCTACTGAAATATGTTTCCATGTACTTTGGGATTGTCCTCTAGCTTCTCAATGCTAGAATCATTTATGCATAGAAGGCCAACCTAGTTCCATAATCCAGAGACGAGGGATTGGATCCACAACATCATCTCTAGAACTGCACATCGCAACACTTCAAAGGGTTCCTTGGCCACTACTCTTTGGATTTTATTGTTAGGTACCTTGAAAATGGCACATAAATCTTGAGATCTTTAACCCCTCATTCAAAAATCCTACAAATGCTCACCTACAAGTATATTGGATTACTCGAGCTTTTCATGTAGGACAACAACAAAATCTATTACTCCTTGTGCTTAGAATGAACCACAAATGCCTACAACTAGAATATGACTGGCACCTCCTAAATACAAATGGCGCAGCAAAAGGAAACGTAGGCCTTGCTAAATCGGAATGGAATATGGATCAAAAGTTTTATGCACAACATTAGGCACGACTCATCCATGATTGTTGAACTCTTGGATTCACACGATGAGTTAACAATCACATGGAATGAGGGCATACAAAAGCTAATTTCTAGACAAATGCTCTAAACATGATCAAAATGTTGAAATACCAACTTAATGTAGAAGGATGACATGCCCCACTAGTCACCAATATTCAAAGATTAGTACAACGTGAATGGGAAGTTTCAATCCAACACGCCTCTCGACTCCTCAACATAAAATTTGATTGTCTTGCAAACCAAGGCACTAACCAGGGCTTATAATTCAACTCATGTCCACAAGAGCTATCCCAAATGGACTTTAATGATGTATTTAAGGAGCACAAGTCCTCCGTACTAGCTACTTAACCTTTACTAATGAATAAAATGGGGGTTTCCCGTCCTTTAATCAAAAATAAGAAAAATAATGAAGCATTGATCTACTTTTTTTATCATAGTAATTTTTGACATTTTTGGATGAAATAAATTTTAAAAAGGAGAAAAAATAAATAAAATTACTGAAGGAGAAGCCATCTAACTTGTCCACAGAACTACCCTATACAAAGTTATAATATATATAGATTTATTAATATTTCTTCTTTTTTTTCCCTCTTACGACATGTGTATCTCGAAGTCCCTTCTTTGCTTCTTCACATATTTTCTTTCATACTTGTTTGCTAAAAATGTCTTTACCAGGTATTTAATTATTATTTTATAATAAATAAAGTATTATTAATCATATTATTGTTCTAATAAATTGATTTCTTGTTTTTCCTTTTTTGGAAATGAAAGTTGTTTCATGCTTTGTCCTTCCACATCAAGAAGATATTTCACATTAGAGAGATCAACATAGACTAAAATATCGATTTAGAAGGTCATGAGTACATACATTAAAATAATAAAAAATAATTTCAAGATCTTTTGTCGAGATAATATTTCTTTCATTTCATCAAAAATAAAATTGGAAGAAAGGTATTTTCAAAGAAGTTTTTCGAGAAGCTTGTGTAGGAAATATTTTTAAAAATAATAATCAAATATTATGTATATGCATAGTGTGAGTAAAAAAAATTTCCGATTAAATTTATAAAATTGATCAACTAAAAAATATTTTGCAAATAAAAAAAAATGTTGCCTTCAACAAATGGGCAAGAAAAGGAGACTAATATAAGCGTAGAAAACTCATTTACATGACCTTATGAAAGCCCATGAAAAATAATGTCCAAGAAAAGCATGGATACCATATAATCTTAGCCCATTGTTTATTTATTTTTTGGTTCTAGGCCGGGCCTCCAATCACATCACCCATGGGGGATGATATTGCTAAATTTTAGTTCACGTTACTAAATATTTCAATTTTGTCATAATCAAATATTTATCATGTAACACTCCATTTGATTCAATTTTTTTAATAATAATAAAAAAGACAAATCACAATGAAATTGGTAACTCCATGAATTCAATCAGTGCAATACTATTTTTTTTTTAATTTAAAACTTCTGAATCAAATTCGCTAAGATCCGGTCAAGTCCAATATTTCACATGATTTTTTTAAAACATTAATTGCAAAGAAATTCATTCGATATTGAAAGTCTAATTAAATGTGAAAATTGTTCGACTTATATATGTTTTTCAATTCAAAAATAAAAAATACTTGCCATTGTGATTGTTTTTAAAAATCATCATAAAACCTTAAAACGCATTTTAGTGTGTTAATCTTTCTTTGGATGATTTTTTTAGAGCTCTTATTAAAAATATATTTTAGTTATTAATATTAGACCACTACATCTTAATCTTTTGAGACAGATAATAGCTCATGTGGACCCAACTTTATTTCTTTTATTGTAGCTCTTATGCTTACTAATCATTTGTGTGTTCATTCAATCATCCCTTCATAATCATTGGTTATGTAAATGTAAATGCATACCTTGTTACAAAATGTAGACATACATATTCACATATTAAAAAGTGAAGATATATGAAAATACAATATAGGCACATAAAAGTAACCATGTAGCATGTAGGTTTGCAAATTATTTATTTATATGTATCCATTTATGAACATATATAATTTCTGGCTAGTCTTTTGTGGATGGGCAAACTGTCTATATTCTCTGCATTGATCCTTAATTATATTATTCCAAATCAAGTTGTGCAGCTTTTTTATGCATTATTTTGAAAGAGACAAGTCTATAATTATTAGTTTCTAGACATCTACCAGTTCTCAGATAATATATATATATATATATATATATATATATATTATAATTTCTGAACCTTGAACATGAGAGCTTCCTCTGCCACAAAAATGATTTATATTTACTGGAAGAGAAGAAAGATATCAGAAAATCCAGTAAAGACTATGTTGGCCTGCCCACTTGCTATAAACTAGAGAAAGGAAAGATGATGACATGCTGCTTAATTGCTTGTAGACGAAAAAAGTGAAAGCTTGTCAAATTGGCTTGCTAACAATAATGTTCTTTGATTCTTCCTTGACAGATTAATATTACCTAGAAGCTTTTTTTTCTGATTGGAAATGGAAGATGTGCTGATCAAGACTAACACTTTAGCCACTTGAATGCTCACTCTCTCGCATGCACACGAAACCTTGGTTAGAGCAATTGCTTGGTCAGACAAAAAAAAGATCTTATCTTGAATCAGTGTTATTAGGATTGGAGGATCATAATGCTCTAATAGGCAATCTTCACAAATTTGAAGCGCGGATCGAGCTCTACTAGGCAATCCGCGCAGACATGCGGATCAAGAGCAACAACTCCACACGGGCAGCTGCGGAGTCTAACAACCTCTTTTATGCTTAGGTGGTTGCGACGGCAGCCCGGAGGTTGCGCCGGAGCAATTGCGCCCTCTGCGGAGTCTAACAAATTTGAGGATCAAGAGCAACAACTGCGCCCTCTGCGGCTGGCTTCGGCATCAGCTGCAGCCCTACATGTATCTTATCAGATAGATAGACAAATGTGGTCACAGGAAACTAGAAATCATAACATTTATGTTACTTCATCAAAGAAAAGTTTTCCTTCTACAGTTAGCAGACTTGACAGGCAAACAGTTCTGAGATGGCCATTACACTGAGCTGGTCAATGAGCTACTCCATTTGAAGTACTTGGCACCTGGATGTGAATCAGAACTTCCATGGAGTCCTCAAATCAATGACAGATGAAAGTTTCATTGTGGTTTCCATCACACTGAAACAATCAAATCAACAACCGAATCACAGTTCCTGTTTATCCAATTTGGTTGCATGCTTCCATCCGCAAGAATTCACTAGAACTGTATGCTTATGATCGCCCCTGCATTCACAGGTATACGGACCCTTTGCTAGGTACGGTAGAGGCCTCACGAGAGACCAGCAAGTATATGGATACTTGGCTGTTCTTTCATGTCGCCATGGGACAGAAAGTGGAGACATGTTTAGCTGAGAAATGAAAGAAACAAGGGAGACGATACGCATGTTTCTGGTGCAGACAAGGAGCTGAAATGTAAGCAGTACATGGCGCCATCACAGAAGACAACACGGAATGGATCAATGGAGGCTTCATGGAAATTTCATACATACAGGAACGTATCTAATTACTGATCTTAAAAGAGTACTAGCATGACAATATCCACGTACACAACATTTGGATGGATAGCCGACGGTTGAATGATATTGCTGTATCACTGGGACACCGAACAACTGAGCAAATATTTTAAATGAGTTATAAGAGTAAGTAGATCATACCCTCTGTAACCTCCAGTCATTTTCACAGGTTTTGTGTGTGTATTGCTGAGTTCGAGTAATTTGGAACATGTTTCGGGTCATTGAAAATAGATAAAAACCAAACAGATTACAGTACTTCAATGCAAAGAACGATTAGCTTTCCGAACACCGGCACTGCTCTACAAAAGAGAGGTACCTCCAGGGAACAAATCTGAGTTTTCCTTTGGGCATGTTTGTCCATTTACATGTGGTTGTTGCAGGAGAATGTATTTTTTGTTCTCCTCATTTACTCACAAAATGCTGCAAGGGACTTTCCTGAGCTTAAATCATGGCCGGACGACATCCAATCATCCGAGAAGGCGGCTGGTACACACAGTTGCCATCTGGATAGAATCACTATGCTTGAGCTGATTGACCAAGCAACCTGGTGTGATTGTGCTCGCCTTCATAAGTAACGATTAGCATCGAGGGCTCGTCCAGGCACCTTTCGACATGTTTCCTTGCTGGACAGCCCCTCATGCTGCTGCACTTATAGTATCCCCTGCAAATTGCATGACTGCATGTCAGTGTTTCTTTTTAAATACAAGTTGTTTTCTTTCATTTATTATAAAGATCCAAGTCATCTTCTACAATCACCTGACATAGAAATCTAGATTGTATCACTACAGATGCTTGATTTCAATCTACAATACGGCTAATGCCTCTTTTTAACATGGAGTTAATTCACTAAGTATATTAAATGCCAGGAGGCTAGTGTCCAAAAAGATATTGGAATCAGTACTGCAAGCAGGAGACAAATGAATGAAAACCAAAAAAAATGGTGAGGGAAAGGTGGTGTTCATTTAATACTAGTCTCATTAACGACCTGTATTATGGTGTCCCCTAATAAATGCATAAGAATACTGGGGTATGATGATGTTTTGTACAGCACCTGCAGAATAAACTTATGCAAATGCAATGCAGAATGGATCTTAGTGAACTATTTTTAAATTGAGCCCAGAACTTTTGGAGATGTATGAAGCTGAAATTTGAGTTCTATAGTTAACATAAAAGAGTAAGGAAAATATGGACTGCAGTGAAACATGAAGATGATCAGATTGCCGTTTAGCTCTTGGCACCTAAGAATTGACTACGAGGTTCTTCAGAGTTCAGATATTGGCAAATGCATAGCAAAATGTTAATGTTTAGGATAATATTATACCTTGGATGAGGAGAGCCCTTTATCGGCTTTTGACCATACTTCCTCCATGAGTACTCATCGGGAGGGATGTCAGCAAGTTTATTACTAATGGCAGGCACCTTAATGGATCTCTTCACTCTCAGCTTCCTGCAAATTATATAAGCAACTGTCTCAGCTTTCCTGGAAGAACAATTCAATAAAGACAACAAATTCCTTACCTCCTCTTGGGACAATGGCACCGGCCGCTCGTGGCGCACTTGCCAGTCCCATCCTCCCCTCTACCTGTGCACCTTCTTTTGGGAGGAGGGTGAGGATTCACCGGATCAGACAATGCCGGGCTGCCGATCAGATGGAATGACTTTCTGTCCAAGCTTGCCACACTTCCATCAACACTTAGCGACGACAGGAATGATCGGGTTGTCGACATGGTCGGAGTGCAGCTAGAGTTATCAAGCTTGAGGCTTATGCTACTGTTGCTCCTTCTGTAAATGTCAGCTTGCATCTTCATATGGTGCTGTAGAAACTTCTGGTTCTGTTGCTGCCGGTGCTGCTGCTGCTGCTGCTGCTGTAGGAATTGATAGGGACTAGATGACGAAGCCTGTGCAGCAAGTTGGTTCTCCAGAAAGCTTCTCTGGTGGACTTGGAATGAGCTTTTGTTATTCGAATCCAACACCACCTCTTTGGCATCCAAAACATTTCTTGGGAGGAGCTGGAGAGGCTTGGCGCCGGAGTCAATCTTCGACGGGAACTGGTTATCCAGGAAAAGCTTGTGACTGGAAGTGGACGGAGCTTTCTTCACAACCTTGGCCCTCGCATGGCCGACGCTGTTGCTGAGCAAAGACACCACCTTCCTGAACCTTGAAACAACCTCTCCTGTTTCTGCCGCCAGGCCCCTGCACTGGGCATGATCCTGTGAATGGCTCAGCAGGTTCAGGACCTTGTGGCAGCTCTCCACCGCAGCTCTATTGGCTACCTCCACCTCCTCCATGTCAGGATCACGCGGCTACCCAGCAACAGCACGGGCAACTGAGGAGCTGACAAAACCCAGTTGTTATCAGAAAGATCTGCAAAATAATGAGCGTGCAACATCAGAAGTGAGAACCAAGAATGGATTTTTGCAAAGTTTTTTTTTTTCGTCTGCACTAATTTGACAGAAAGCAGCACCAAAAAGATGATCCAACCAAACCACCGAATCCTGGTAGCTAAAGTCGATTTTTTTTTTAGTTCTGGAGAAAACAAACACGAAGCATCAAACAGAAAACATTCGGAAGAAAAGGTTTTAGGATCCTCCGGGACCTCAGAAAAAAAACTAAAAGAACCAAAGCACATAGGACAGATCTCCAGGCACCTATGTGACGGGAAAAGGAGCAGCAAGATTCGATTTTGACGACTGGATTGGAGGCAAGAACATGTCAAGAACCGATCTTTAGCTCAAAATTGCATGCTACTCGATTCGCGGACGGCCGGAACATATGAAGAAGAAATGGATTGGAGCAAAGGCGTGGGGGAGATGCTGGTGAAGCTATCAAGAGACTGACCGCTTAAACGGTGAGATAGGAACAAGGGGGGAGATGCTGGTGGCAGTGATGGTGGAGGGAGAGGAGGAGGTGGTGGTGGTGGTCTTCTCATGGAGTCCGGGTGGTGGTGGGATTGGAAGGTGTGACAGGAAGGACCAGAACAGATGTGAAATTTTCCTTCCATCTTCCAATTAATATTTATTAGATACCCTGAAAAATAGTAAGACAAAAGAGGGACCCAAGATCAAATTTTGAGATCGAGAGGGCCCAACATGAAAAAAATTATAAATGATTTTATCATTTTATGATGAAAAATTAAATTTGTCCATTGTTATTAACTTATTATATTAATTAATAATTAAATTCAGTGAAAAGAAGTTAATTATATCAGTTCCCAGATAAATTAATTTTATTTTTTATTATCATCACATTATTTAAAATTTTGACATGATTAATTAGTGTGTTTTTGAAAAAAAAATTATGCGTAAAAATATTCAAATTCGAAATATGCTTAAATGAAAAGAAGTTACCTAACAATTAGTTAAGAGTCTATTTGACTTAGTTGATAAAAATATTTGATAATTATTAATATTGATAATTATTTTATTTTAAAATATAAGTAATTAAATATTTGAATAAAAAATATTAATAAGTAGTTACACTATTATTTAATTAAATATTGACTTAAGATATCCTTAAAATTATATGATAATAATATTCAAAAAATATGAATAAAAGAGTAATATAGTTTATTAAAAAATAATTCAATAATTTTAAAAATAAATATAGATTCTTGCTTATTTTATCCATCCTAATAACTTTTAAGTATAATTTTTATTTATCAAAAATAAGAAATTTTAAAATTAAATATAAATAATTTAAATTAATTATAAGCTAAGTCGAGAAGATCATGAGAGAAATTAATTTACGAAATAATTCTAGATGTTGGTCGCACTCCATGAATAAAAGAGAAAAAATGTTAACTTTGTTATTGCAATTCTCTTTTGTCAAAAAGAACTTTTAATATAAAAAGTATTATAGACAAGAAACTTAAAATCTCTAATTGCTGCAAGAAACTTGAAAATTTACCAATTCACATTGTGGTAAATTGAACAACTAAGACAAAGATCATAATAATGAATGTTATGACTTATGAGCTATATAAATTTTATCATATAAAAAAATGTTCTTTTTTTCCCCTTTATGACATAAGAATGCCCCTGAGTTGTATGATAAGAAACTGATTTGATCCCCATGTCTTAAGAATGACATGGATGCAATCCAACGAGTGCAAATTTTAATTGTAGATTCTCAATCATGATTGTTCTCAAAGGTATTCAAATCAATCAAAAATGGTGGGCGAACAAGCATTCACCCTGTGGATAATGCAAAATTGGATTATCATTGCAAATTCAGTCATTACTATAATTATTATTTGATAGAAAAAAAAGAGGCAACATGCTCAACTTGGAATCTGATGTGGAATGCAACATTTCTTTGAGGAATGAATGCATTTTTTTTATTTATTCTCAAATTAGGTGACCTTTTTGTAGTTTGATAGATCTTAGTGGGAGATCATGTTTGGTTTGATTCTTGGAAATTTAGGAGCATGGGAACAAAGGTGGCGGTGGCTTTTATTTCTCAAATTCTAAGAGGTGTTTTTAAATTTAAAGGACAATGCTAAAAGAAATGGTGTGACAAGCATGACATCACATTGAACTAAAAAATGAACCATATATATGTATATGCATATGAACAAATATGTGACATAGTGATTCACCCAATTAGTTCGAGAATCAAAATATTTCGAGTTTTAATTGCTTATGTGTTCATTTATTTGTTTGTACTATATATTAGACTCTGGAATGACAAAAAATAGAAAAAAATTATCTAACTAAAAAAATGGAGAACCAAAAAATCGAGAAAAATATGTGTTGTACATTAATAATAAAAAAGTAACAATAATGAGGCTATCCGTAAAAATTGCATGAGTTATAGAATATATATATATATATATATATATATA
>LTAE01008607.1:4004-20231 GCA_001647135.1 Pontederia paniculata | reverse complement strand
CATATAAATATAGTTGTTTATAGAATTGTTGGCGGACATTTAATTTTACATAACATTATAGAGAGTTCTCGAGTTTAAATCTTAATATTGATCATCTTAAAAAATTAGGTTTTTATTTCACTTATTCGTTTGTTGAGTTTAAGTGTTTAAAATTATTGATAGCACATCTAAATTTATATATTATATGAATATCGAGACATAAGATATTCCGACTAAATTTTATTTGAATTTGAATAATTAGAGATAAAGTGTCAGTGAGCCCCCAGGGAGGGTCAGCCATGAACCTTTAAAACCCATGGAAGAAGCAAAGAAATAGAGTCGGAATCGAGGAGCCGATGAATTAAGGTACACTTTTTTAAGTCATGACAATTTTTAGAATGTTTTTAGTAAAATAAAGTTATTCGAATCAATCAAAGGCATTGTGAATCCACAAGAAGCTCAATTTTAGAATAATATTCAAAGTTTAAATGTATTCATATAAAAAAGAGTCTTATATAAAGTTTTACAAAAGAGTTTGATCCAATTAAAAGATCAAAATTAACAAACATGATTATCCCAAGATAAAATAACTAAAACTATATAACAATAATTTTATTTAACTAATACAATTTTTTAAACTAAAAGTATTTGATGCCACATAAAATTCTCCTCTTCAAAGAAACATTCGTCTTGAGATTTGAATTAATGTACGAGGATATAACTCAGACGAGATGTAGTTAACGATTTTGACGAATGCACATAGGGTTAAACATTTTTTTAAAATTTTTTTTCATGATCAACATCTAAAATAATTGCAAGTCTAATAAACCTGCATTGTTACCACTTGAAGTAGGAGGGTTACAGAAGATGAGTGTAAGCGGACGACGATGGCGATGAAGTGAGACGAGCGATGAATAAACAATCTCATAATCCATTGAGAATTTTGGAATCCATCAATGATGTGAATTTACACATTGTTTGCTTTAATTTAAGAAAAAATAATTGTCATATAATTCATTAGAGTTTTTCGGAATTCACTGAAAGTATCGTGAATCCACATGAAGTTCAATTTGTAAAAAGCATTCAAAGTCTAATTTTATTCATGCTAAAAGAATACATATAGAGTTTTATAAAAGAGTTTGATTCAATTAAAATATCTAAAATAATAAATATAATTATCCTAAAATGAAACGAGCAAAACTAGATAACAACAATTTTAACTAATGTTTTTTTTTAAATTAATAATATTGATATTACATTAGATTCTCTTTTTCTAAAAAAATTCATCCTCGAATTTGAATTGACGTATGATGATGTAACTCAGATGAGATGCAACTAAAGGTTTTTAATTTATGCGATACAAATGGTTGAACATCTATTTTTTATTTTTCCATGAGATAAAAAACTAAGATTATTGAAAGTTCAATCAACTTACTTTGATACTAATTCACCCACTAGGATTTCGAAAGATGGGTGTAGGCAGACGATCGATGGTGACGAGGTGAGATGAACAAAGAACAAACTATCTAATAATACGTCGAAAACCTTGAAATCCACTAATAATATCAATATGCACGTTGTCCGCATCAATTTGAGAAAAAGAAGTTCCTCTCATATCCAATAGAGTTCTTCGAAAAACACTGAAAACATTGTAAATTTATACGATAAAAGAATACAAAATTCAATATAAAAAATATTTAAAATTTAATTTTATTGATACCAAAAAATTTATATAAGATTTTACAAAAATATTTAATAAATACTCTCACATTTTGAAAAAAAAATTATACTGCTATCACAATGTTGTGCTGGAAATGCTACTTCCTCTTAGATCATCCTCTTACATATTCAAAATATCCTAAAGGCTGCGTTTGACAGCTGGAACCAGAGTCAGAACCGGCTCTGGTTCCAGCCAGATTCCCCAAAGCTGCGTTTGGCAGTTGGAACCGGAGTCAGAACCGACTCCGGTTCCAGTCCGGTTCTCCAAACACTACGTGAAGGTTCTGACGTGAACCAGCTGACCAGAACCTCGGGCAGCGCACGGGCAGCCCGAGGTTGTGGCTTTGTGGTTCCACCATTTTGTGGAACCGTTTGATTATGCGCACACTAAGGCACGGTTGCCTTTTTCTTTTCCGTTTTTTGCCCATCTCTCGAAACCCACTCCCTCAACACCTCACGAGCAGCCTCACCTTTTTTTTTCTTCACTGTCTCTCTCTCACTCTTCATTTATTGCAACTCTCTCTCTCTCACTCTTCATTTATTGCAACTCTCTCTCTCACTTCTCTCACTTCATTTATTGCACTCTTTCTCTCTCACTTCATTTAATTTATTTCAGTTAATTTATTTTAATTATTGTATAACGAAAATAATAATTATTATTAATTAATATCATATCTATTGATTTTAATAATTTTAATTAATAATCATCAAACATTAATTATTTTTCTCTTCATAAAAATAAATATGAGATATTTAATGTAAAAAAAATTAATCTTCTTAATATAATATATGAAATATGTCAACAATATTTTATTACCGTAATTATGTTAAAAAAATAAACAAATACATATATATATAATATTACCTATAGAAGGACAAAATAGTAATTGAACCATTAATTCATCCTTAAATTCTAATTTCATCCAAACACATCTAGAACCCCATCAATGTAGTTCCTATTTTTGGTTCTGTCTTTATCCAAACAGTCATTAGAATTAATCTATCAAATCAGTGGAACCCGGAGAACCCCCAGTTCTAATACCAAACGCACCGCAAACGACGTGACAATTTGGGAAACTTGACGTCGAATTCAACAAAGGAACCCGGGGTCACGTGACCCCGGGTTCCTATCTGCGGTTCCTGCTTTTTGCAGGAACCGCCCGGTTCTTGCGCGCAACAGCAGCATTTGCTGCTGTTGCAATTTTTTNTTTTAACTTTTTAACTTTACGTAATAATTCTCAGTTAATACTAATTTAATAATATAACTAATAAAATTTATTACTTAATAATATACTAACTTTACATAATAATATATTACTTAAATTTATTTTATAAGAAATAGTTTATTACCTTATGTTTAATTTATGATATAAATTATATTATTAGTATAATTAATAATTTTTTGAATATTTTTTTATGAAAATATTATTATTAAAATAAAATTTTGTGAGTTTAAGTTGTATTATTTTTAATATTTTAACCGGTATATTTTATAAAATATTTTTTATGAAAATATTACTTTATGATATTAATTTTATATTACTTATTATAATTTTTAAATAAAAATAAGTTTTATCTTTCTTAAAAATATATTATATATTTTTTATTCTCATTTTTTTATTCAAACACCTTTAAAATTTATTTATAATTATTACATTTTAGTTCATCCAAACACAACTAGAATTAATCTATCACATCAAAAAACTCGAAGACTCGATACTCTATTCAAACGCTATCAAAAAGTTTATCAAATGATCGTGCATGTCACAGTGACTCGATTGTCATTGACCTTGAATGGCACAGTGACTCAATTGTCATTTGTCACTAGAATTTTTAGGAAGTTGTAGCACCAATCTTTATTTATGCACGCATATGTTACGCCAACGTACGTACGCCTTATAGAAGATGTCACATCGATCGATCGAAACAAAGATGTTGGGATAAGAAAAGGGCACAAACAGGAGCAGCCGCTTGTATATGGCCTTTGCATCATGCAAATGGCAAAAGTTGATGGGGACTGAACCCTAACCGACCCTGTGCCTAAGTTTCTCTCTCTTTCAATTGGATCTCGGATGTCGTGCATTTATTTACTTATTTTTTCTTTCCGTGACTATACAGAATTATTAATATTTAACTAATTTATTGTTCAAATCGAAAATATTAAAATAAATCTTGAGCAAAATAATAATTTCGAAACTCGAACTCGTAACTATTAATTATTTTATTTTTTAATTCAAGACAAATTTGTTGGATCGTCTATTGTGCTGCCCGCATATCCATCTCTCACGAAGATAATTAATATTTTTATAAAAAAAAGTTTTTATTTTGCTTTATAGAATTTAACTATCGCTATAAATAAAAAATAAAACAAAAACTTAAAAAAACTCAACGAAATACAATTTATGTATTCTTGTAAATTCGCCAAAAAGTTAAGCAAATTTAAATTTAAAAAGTTATCTTAAATACCGATGCAGAACTAAATAAGTCATATAAATATCAATATTATTAATTTTCATACTTTTAACATATATAAATTATTCAAGTAACATAAAAAGTTTGTGAATAAATATTATCAAAAGTGTACAAATAATAAATAATATACTAAAATATGTAAATATGTGATTGAGATTAATTTATATAATAAAATAAATCTTAATATTATAAAAAATATAAATTCTCACATTAAAAATTGTCAACCCGTATTACTTTTACCCTTGATTTTTACATAGATTTTCATTGATTCATTCGACAAGTCTTGATTGATACACTTTTTTTTTCCAAAGTTACAAAGTAATCAAAGTAGATTAGTAGAAAGCAATATTGAACAACAAGTTGAAAGCAAAATAATTTATGAAAATAAAATGATCAAATGTCTCATGGGATTGGTGTTCTTTATACATCCCAAACAGTTATCTATAGCACATTATGAATTTTTATGACTTCATATTATAGGTGCTTTAGAATTACAATGTATCTATTATTTAGCTATATATATATATATATATGGGGACGGAAAAAAGTTGGGAGGCCAATACATATAAAAGTAAAACAAAAAAATTTGAAAGAGATCAAAGATTGAACCATAAATTTTAACATAGTAACCAAAACTTTCTAACCACTATATCAAATAAATAATTTTACTCTTTTTTAAAATTTATTTTATATATTAATTGTATTTACTAGTATATATATATATATATATATATATATATATATATATATATACTTTCTATATCGAAAAATTGGGAATGGGTCGAGGTCCCTCACATTATACGTGGGTCCGCCCTATATATATATATAGAAACGATGACAGTGATGGATGGAAGGTAAGAAAGGACGACCTGATGATTACGCAGAATTCACCACACAATTATGTATGCAATTAGTTTTCATCCACTAAAAGTAAGTGGAGAGAGAATATTAAGATGCATATAAAATATTGTATCCACTATCCGGTATCCGCATTACATAGATACTCGTAAGAAGAATCACGAAACGAAATTTCTATTTTACAATTGAATATGTGAGTCACATTTTTTTTATGAAATTTCTATTTTACAATCTTGTACAAGGAGAAGAATAATGCTTAATTGCGGGTCTATTTGATTTATAAAATCATGGTGCCCCCCACCACCAAACAAGAAATTATTTCCGGTGTCAAGCTGATGCTCTCGGTTAAAACAGGAACATGGCAAGGCTCGTTGGAACCAAGAGTTTAAAAGCAAATTTATTCTTGCTTTACCATTATTGCAATCATGGAGCATCCAAACGAAAACAACAAGAAGAAGATAAGAACAACAAGAAGAAGATAAGAACATGGTCATTACAAGAACTGTGGATGCTTATTCGGAACAATGCTCAAACCAAACGAGGCCTACGACTATGTATGCTTTGTCCGTATTGCATCCTAAGGCGCAATTTCTTAAAGGATCTTGCAATTTGAATCCAAACTGATAAATAATAAACATAAAAAAAAGATTACTTCAAAGTTAAAAATACTCATCCAACCTCATGAAAACTTTGTTTCACTGGACACTATTTTCTTAAAGTAAATGGATACTTATAAGGTAATTTATTCCTTATTTTTTTATTATGTATCATAGAAAAATACAAAAATATAAATCAATTATTTTATTTTGTCTATTGACATAAGACTGTCCTGTCTGAATAATTTGTAAAAAAAAATATAAAGTTTTTTAAAATGATGTAAAGCATATTTTGAAAATTGATTTACGATGTATAACAAACTTAAAGTAAAAATATACAATAAGGTGTTTGGATGCACATTCAAATACATTGAATTATGAAAAGAATATTTTACATAATTATACTGTTATAATTCAATATATCGTGATAACAGATTTGACATTTTTTTATGAAATAATAAATATATAAACATTACATACAGTTTATTGTATATTGAGATAAAGTTGATGTAACATAATAAAGAACACTAGAAAATTATAAAATCATTGTATTATATATTTGTTTTACATAATTTTTCTGATTTATTATTTTGTATGATTATATAAAAAATATTATAATCATCATAGCAAATTATAAATAGAAAAACTACTCTAGAATGCTATAAATAATGACAAAAGAAATTAATGTGTAAGAAAAATATAAACGTAAAAAATGTAATAATTATTTCGAAATATAATACATGTTGGAAGTGTGAACAAAGCGCGGAAACGAAAAGAAAACGTAGGTAGAGACTAATAATTTTTTACAACGTATAGAGCTAAAACGTAGAAAAAATATACTTTTAAAAATATTGTTCAAACACGACTTTGTATTATTTTACAATGTTTTTGAGAAATACTTTGATTTATTTTATTACTGTGATTTTACGTTATTTTTCCAGTACATCCAAACAGGGCATAAGAGAAATCAGTCAGTATGTGAACGTTTTTTACGGAAATAAATAAAAGGTTAGTTCTCCAGTTGGGCCTTGTTATTCGGGTTTTAAGCCCAATCTTGTATGGAGCTCAAGTCGTCGTAACTGCGAGTTGTGGTCACAAAGCCCCGAAAGGTCGGTGCGCTTCCTTCCTACAACCCCGAGACCACCGTGCACATCGCCGGGCGGCAGCGCACGCGAGCAGCGGAGGAAGAGAGCGAGCAATATGACGACGCGCATCGCGCCGGGCGTGGGCGCGAACTTGCTCGGCCAGCACGCCGCCGAGCGCAACCAGGACGCCACCATCTACGTCGGCGCTCTCGACCCTCAGGTTTTCTCCGCTCTCTCTCTCTCCCTCCCTCCCTCTTGTGAGAATCTTACTTCTTGGGCTGGGAAGAGTTCAGAATCATCCACCGGATCTTGATGTTGAGCTGATGAGAGTATTGATTGGGTTTACAGAAAGAAATGCGAGATTTTAACGGGGTTTTAGGAATTCTTGCTATCTCAAATGATAACATTTCTCCCTTTTTTATTCTTTTTTTTTTCTTCGCTTGTTTCGTCTTTCTTAAGTAACATTTTGTGTTATTTTACAGGCATCGGAGGAATTGCTCTGGGAATTGTTCGTGCAAGCAGGTCCAGTGGGTAAGATTTGTTCTTAAATATTGAATATTGCCTGACTCTGTTGCTAACTGGATGTACCTTCATAGGCGATCAATATAACTAATCAATTAGAGAATCAAACTAATAATCTTCTTAATCTTATAAAGGTATAGCTTCATAAGCTCTTACAATTTCTTGACATTGTTATGCAAACCCTAATTGGACTTTGTTAGGATCAATTTCATCTTGAAACATTAATATGGGTTCAACATGTTAAGACTTGGTAAGATGGCTAGCCTATTTAAGGAATTATGTAATAAAGGGTTGAGAGTGTTTGATTCTGTTTCTTGTTATATTTTCCCTTAAGAACACAGTAATATAGGTTCAGGTCATATTATCAAGGACAAATATCAAACAATTAAAAACTTAAATAAAAACGTTTCTTAGGTTATATGATTGCCTCTTGAAGTATCTAAATGAACACCCTTGTACGAATTGTTACTTTTAGTGAAAGTTGAGTGAGAAGGCAAAGTAGCACGTCCAGGTTGCATAAGAAACCAGAAAAAAAATTAAATGCTTTAGTGCTTCATGCTAAAAGTTTATTTTGACTATTCTAAAAAAAGTCTATTTGGACTCATTGGAATTTCCATATTTCTCTTTACAGTTAATGTCTATGTTCCGAAAGATAGAGTTACAAATCTTCATCAAGGGTATGGATTCGTCGAATTTCGAAGTGAAGAGGATGCAGATTATGTAAGAATTTTATGATAATTTTTTTTTCTATTTCATCATATCATATCTTTTTAGAAGTATCGTAAAATCATCTTGACTATTTCAGATCTTTTAGACAATACTTCTTGTTTACAGTGTTTGACCATTTGTGATTTCTTCTTTTCATAGGCCATCAAAATCTTTAACATGATCAAACTTTATGGAAAACCGATACGTGTGAATAAGGTATGTGTTCATTCCATTCTTAGTTTTTCTTTTCAATTTTAAGCATGAACTTAGATCTGAACCAACTACTGATTGTCATAGATATGCCATTTTATATCTGATATTGAATCATTAAGCTAGCTTGTATGTGGACATTGAATCATTTTAGATGATTATCAGTTCGTTCAACCATTTCGAACCTTCAGAATCCCACTAAAATGATACATCTTTAACCATGGGAGCTTCTATTGTTACATCCATAATCCATTTACAAGTTGACAATCATCCCTTTTTGTCTAAAAAGAAATTGAGTTCCCTTCATCAATATATGCATAAATAAGTGGAGTACCTTTCTGACGTCTTTTTTTTATCCTTGTTGCCAAAACTTAACTTTGATAAGCTATTTTGACTTAACCTTTGTACAATGGGCTACATAGCAAAGGATAAACTTGTCTTCATGATTAAATATCTATTAACTTACAATGATGTTATATTTAAAATTTTTCCTATTTGTTAACAAATGATGATGCTTAAAATTCTGTATACTGCCCACTTGACTTATAAAACTGGCAGAAGAATGTCTTCAAAAAAAAAAAAAAAACTGCCGGAAGAATTTGCCGAACTGTCATATGTATATTAACAACACAAGTCTTGGTCCTCAAGTAATGTCGATGGGATTATTATTGTTTAGAGGAAAAAAGTAAAACGTACTAGTTCTTCTTCAATAGCCGATCCTATGGGTTGTTAGAATCCCTTTTCATATCCATACATTGTATGTTGATGTCATGATATTTATCATTTCTGTATATCAAATTGCTTTATGTTTCACTGACTATGATTATTGGTGTCTTTTTTTCTATGTTAGGCTTCCCAAGACAAGAAGAGCTTAGATGTAGGTGCAAACCTTTTCATTGGTAACCTTGATCCGGTAAGTTTTCCAATCATGATAAATAGAAATATGCAAATGTAGGAGTCCATAACTCATTTTTGCATCTTTTTCTGTAGGATGCGGATGAGAAGCTTCTCTATGACACATTTAGTGCATTTGGAGGCATTGTATCAAATCCAAAGGTGATGAATCTTACTATAAATTTTCTGGATGGTATTATAGTTGTGTCAAAAAAATATTATTGTGTATCAAGAAATGATATTCATCATAAATTTTTAGGAAATATCCCTTTTTTTTGTTTGCAGCTCTCCCAAACAAAAGTGGCTACAAAGAGCTTTTGAAAGCTAAAGTGAACTCTAGCTATATGTTGGAACCTCATAGGAATTTATTTTCTTTAAAACTTAAAATGAAATTGTAATGGATACATTTGGTATGAATTCCCTGGTGAATAGAGATTTCTTCTTAGATGACGAGAATGTTTGTCGTGGTCACTATTTACTCTTGAGAAGTGCTGCAAATTGTTGATTGATGGAGGATGTATAAAGTCTAGGATATAGTGCACTATAGAGTTTTAACTTTGATTAATACAATCTTTCCTATGTCTTTGTATTCAAATATCCAAGTCAAACTCGATATCAACCGTTCAATCTATTTGGAGTTCCTTAGAGCAAATCTTGCATAAACAATGTTGTTTCATTTGCAAATAACAAGTTGGTTGATATGGCTATCATTATTGTTTTTGGATGACGAGTGTACCTTCGAAACATGTACATTCTCAATAGACTAGTCCTTTATGTTAACAGAAGTAAAGATGATTGTTTTGTATTTTATATGTAACTATTGTAGTAGAGCAATCATGATGTCCACATATTCATATATTGTTGAGTGGTCTTCGTAAAAAAAAATGTTGTGCCAAATAATCTTATTGTTGACTTTCTTCTGCAGATAATGAGAGATCCAGACTCAGGAAATTCTAGAGGTTTTGGTTTTATCAGTTATGATTCGTTTGAGTCATCTGATGCAGCTATCGAGGTATCTTTCATAGTTGATACTTATCATTTCCTTGGAAGTTATTTCTATTCTCCAGAGTTTCCTTTCTTAATGTTCCTTAACCTTCATATGGGCTGTCTGATCTTCATATCCATCTTTTTCCTATTGTACACAGTCCATGAATGGTCAATACCTCTGTAACCGGCAGATCTCTGTTTCATATGCATATAAGAAGGATACCAAAGGAGAACGTCATGGCACCCCAGCAGGTAGTATTTTTTCTTAATGGAAGATATGAATATAATATGTAATTCTTCATCATCCCTCCCTGATTTCAGTTTAGACAAGATATGTTTTCATGTTCTAAGGTTGTATTAATATACATTGATTGAACTTGTCTGTTATATTTATATATTATCATCTTATGTATAAAATGTGATAACTTGGGTACATGAGAATGCTTCCAACTCTTCTTCTTAGTAGACATGAAAATCCCTTTATCTTTGCTTGTGCTTACTGTGGAGAATTATGGCTGTGCCTAAACCTTGGTGCCTACTGTAGAGATTTATGGCTGTGCCTAAAATCATGTTCCTTGTATTTAGCTGATGTAATTTTGTCGGGCCCAGGACTGGCATCTAAAGAAACTCTCCATAAACACAGCCTTTCAAATGAAACAAAAGATTCATTAGTTACATTTCTTATCTCAAACTTTTATGATCCTAGGTTCCATGAGATTACATAATTTGGATATGCATTACCCAATGTTCTTCAACCCATTTATTCTTTTAACCTAAAAGCTATCTTGCCACTAGTTAAACATGTCAACCAGAGATTAATTTGCTATACGTAGAACCTAAGAGCAGCGCATATTTTTAGGACATTTTAACACTCTTTTGAGTCTGCTGCATTTTGTGTTACTTCGATAGAAACTTTAATCTTTCTGCGTGTGCGGCAAGCTATAGCATGCATGTTAAGATTACATCCATAATTGCCTAATGAAATGACTGTTTCAGCTCGTCTTCATGTCACCATCTAACTAACACGTTATGTTGCTATATTGTTAACTAATTCAGTGAAATTCGTTTCTGAATTTATGAAAAATCTATTTAAGACCAGCAGTGATAAAATTTGTACTGATGATGCAATGCAGAAAGAGTTCTGGCTGCTAGCAACCCGGGTACACACAGAAATAGGCCACATACTATGTTTGCCAGTGGGCCTCCGACCCTCCCAACTGCTCCCCAACTGAATGGAACAGTTGCGGCAGCAATTCCTCCTCCACAGCCATATGCCAATGCAATGCCACAAGTTCAAATGCGCCCTCCTCCACCACCAGTTGGACAATATCCTTCCACTCAGTGGTCCATGCAACCACAACCTGGTCAGGGTATTCCACAACCAATCATGCCCCCACAGATGCAGCAGTTAAGGCCTCTTGGACCTCCAGTAGCAAACATGCTTCCACCACCCCCTGCAGGTATGATGAGACCTCCACCACCTACTGGGATGGGTGTCCCTCCACATGCAATGTGGAGACCACCTCCACCGCCTCAGCAGATGGGCGGAAGGCCTATGCCTCCACCGCCGATGTCTTTCCCGCCACCTCCACCACCAAATGTTCCGAGCTCATGAGAACACTCTCGTACTTTGGATTGAGTTTAAAAGCTGAACATGCCACTGGAGACCATTGGCAGTTGATGGATCACTTCTCAAAAAAGAGGTAACATTTGGTGATTAGCTTGTAAAATCACAATCAATAGAAATTGACACTTCTAAAATGATATGCGCAGCTTGTATGGATGAATTTTGCACCAAGTTGAAAACTAGTGTAGCTTATGATGACAAACTTCTTCGATTAACCAACTCTGCCTTGTGTTATGGTCATCCAATTCTTTCTAATGTAGAATGTTGAACTATTGTCACTTAAACTTATTGAAGCGTGAGTTTCAGTTTTGCCATAATGAACTGGATGTTACTTGATGTTTCAGGTGTGTTTAGGTGAACGTTAAATTGGTTGTTTTCCTTGCATTTAGATGTTGCATTTATTGACTCTCGGCAGATTTTTGATAAGCAGATGCACAGACTTATTGATGTGGCAGTATGGTCAACCAAAATTTGGGCTTATTCCAATGCAAGTGGCTCAATGATGATATAGAAATTTCACCAGAGAGAGATGAAGTAGAAATTACTACAAAAGTTTAATCTTGGATATTACTTTTAGATCACCTTTTACCTTTAACTAAGATTCGGCATAATCAATAACTGTTGTTTTATTCAAGTTAGTGAACAAATTGCACAATAGTATGTTTATTCAATTAGTTAACAAATTGTACATTAGTAAGTAAACTTAGTTTGTCTTTAATTACGGCCTATTAAGTTTTTGAATAGTAGATTTAACAGGCCTGATTAGGTTTTTTATACTAGATTTAACACAGGATTTGTCCCAAGTGGTCTCATATTGGTTTGGTTGTATTTGAGAAGATTCCTTCCAGCAGCTTGTAAGAAAGCTTGTTTTCTTCCACTTGATCACACTACTATAAAAAATCAAATTATTTTTAATGACCGTCATTTTTCATAAGAAAGTAATTTTTTAATTTTTTTTATCACACTGCAATAAAAAATCAAATTATTTTTAAAAAGTAACTTAAAAAGCAGCTTCCCACAGTAAGCCGTATAAACTAGCTAATTAAGATCTGTGGTAAGCAAGTTTGACTAGGAGACATAACCAGTGATGAGTTTGAGCTATTGTGGTTCTACTAAGTTTTAGAATAATTATTTGAATTCTGGTTTAGATTGCTATTGAGTTTGAGTTTGCAGGTAACTTATTTTCATTTTGCTCGTGGTTCGACTTATATTATGCTTTAGTCTTTGGAGTTCTAGTTGAAATGTTTAAGCTTGCTGTTTTCTTTCTTTATGTAAACTCTAATATTTAGCAAGTTAGTAATCAGTGACTAATTCAATTCCAGGAAGCGAGCGGCTTAATTTTTTTCCCCAGTAAAGGCTCAAACCTCTTCAATAGTGGTTTAATGTCTCTAGATTGAGTTGTATGCTTAACTATGAAACAAAGGAAGAGAATTATTTTGGATCTTAACTTTAACTCTGCTTTTGTCATAATAAAGCGACATGTGCAAGTGCTAGGAATAGCTCTGTGATCTGTTCTTCTAGTTAGTAGTTACACTGTACTTCCTTGGCGGCAATATAAATCATGAATCGAGGAGAGCATTGTCTTAGTTTTTTTTCTCCAAATTATCTATCATCAGATTCTTTGAGCTCTGGCTATAATCTGTGTTGTTTTGAATAGTGAGACTTTTAATAAAAAGGTTTTCTGATTATCCAATTCTTTATTTTTATATATTCGTTTGTTGTATGATGTGTTCATGTGCGCACGTTGGCTATAATTGATTAACCCAAGTCATCCAAGTAGCCGATGTTTCTGTGTCGATGGCAGATGGAGAACAAGAGGATTTATCTCTAATGTTAAGAGTGAGAATTGTTTTCGAAGGTCGGATGGGGACTCCTAGAGCATGTCATTCCGTTTTATAGGCTATATAACCACGTTCGTCCGTCATCCGACCTTCACATTCGTTAATTCCTCCCACAGTTGTTATCTCTTTTGCTGTCATTCCTCTCATCACGATGCTAATTACTCTTCTCCTAGTTATTTGCGTAACATTCCAATGTCTCCAAAAGGTGATGGCGCTCTTCTGTGTGCATGATTGATGGCAACGGAAGGAGCGAGCTGGCGGTGATGCTCATAGCTGTTGAAGTTGGTGCCCAAATGTTATGGGTCATGTTCAGTGATCATGTTGGTCATCTACAACAATCTTTCACTTGACTAATGTGATCATTATACGCTAGCACTCTCATTGTCCTTGAGAGTCTAACTAGAAATTATGTCTTTAAGTTTTACTATCATTGAATACTTCATACTAAATTAATTTCTCAATCCCATGATGTCAATATGCTTGATAAAAGCATTTTTTTAGAGAATCAACTAACATATCACTCGTAGATATATAATTCATTATCACTTTTTTTTATCCAATATATTCTGAACATAGTGATGCTCAACATCAATATATATTTTTTTTGAACAGTTGACTCCAGTGCTCCACGGTGTATCAAGTTTATGGCGATATACTCCATCGGTAGTTGTTGTACTACAAGCAATATACTTAGTCTCTTATGTGTGTTTAACCACACATCTCTATTTCTTGTTGCTAAAAAAATGATTGCATCGCTAAGAAGGAATAAGCAACCTGATGTGGGCTTTAGGTCGTCTAGGTCACCACCGAAATTCTCCTACTATCTCAAGTGTGTCAACTTGGTATATCAACCTTAGTTGCACCGTGTCATTCACATATTGTATCCTCTTAATGATCTCCTAATGAATCTTTTCAAGATGAAATATGCTAACTAGGCTTACCCCGTAAGCCAAAATCAAGTCTCGTACAAAGCATCTATACATCAAACTCCTTACATCTTCTGCATAAGGCTCCCCTACCTTTTCTGCACATGGCTCCTCTAAGGGTTCCTGTCGTGCATTAAAATACTGAGTTTTACTATCTCTTTTCTGAATTATTCACGGTGTCGGTGTGGTATTGTTATTCTACATCCCAAACATTCTTATACCTTACTAATATATTGTTCCCCACTCAAACTCAAATTATTTGAAATTCTTTCACAACTAAATTAAATGCCCAGTACATATGATGTTTCTTTCATTTTGTTGCTATAAACTTCTTGCTCAATTTAGCATTGATCTCATTGAACATTCCTACATCATTTTTAATGAGCAGTATATTATTCATATACAGTGATAATATCACAAAATTGCTTTCATTTTTTTGATATATACACAATGATCCAATTTATTTGTCTTAAAATTAAATTGGACATCGTCTCATGGAACTTTGAATATCATTATCTAGACATTTACTTTAAGTCATAAAATAGTTTTTTGAGCTTATACACTATGCTTCCGATCTTTTGCCTGAAAAATTTTAGATTGTTGCATATATAATTCTTACGACAAGCCTCTATTCAAGAAAAAATGTAGGATCTAGATGACACCAAGAGGGGAGTGAATTGGTGTATTAAAACTTTTTCTGATTTTACTCTATTAGGTTAGTCATATCATCGAAAGCATACACATGCAAATATGAACAAGTAGAAGAAGAAGAGAAAATAAACACAAACAAGCAAACACAAAGGTTTGTTGACGAGGTTCGATCGACTCCTGGCCTACGTCCCCGCTCTGGTCTTCTCGAATTTGAGATCTCCGGAGATCATTGAACTCCTTCTTCAAGGGCAAAGACTCTCTTACAACTTCTCCTTTCTTTTCTAGAGGACAAGGAGACAACCTCTTACGGTTTGCTCACGAACTCTCACTCCCTTCTATCTTGAATTCTTCACTCGAATCACAAAACGGGAACTAAGGTTTTCTTTCGCTTAAGCTCTCACTAGCTAATTTGCCAAAGTTACTTCCCAAGACTCTTAGGATTATAATATATACTCTGCAAAAATGACCTAATCTGTCACTCAGAAAACTAGTTGTTAATGCAAGTACATAACACTTCACCTAACCCTCGGTCACCCATTGCTCCTGCCTCGGTCGACCACTACTTCTGGTGAAGTCTCCAGTTGAACTGCCATTTGGTGCTTCAGTCGTCCACCGCTCACCCTCGGACGTTCGCAGTTCAAATGCTGAAGCATTAGTTCCTTAACCAAGCTCCTTTGGTCGTCCGCCAATCCTTTGGCCGTCCGATCTTGACTTGAGTTCCCTTCTTCAACTGATCTCTGGTCGCTCGCTTGTTGCACATCAACCTCCTCGGACGTCCACTCTCTAGTTGAAGAATGCGATCAAACTCCTTCGGTCGTTCGCGCTTCATCTTCGGTCGATCGATCTTGACCTATTCTAGCTTTCACTCATCTCTGGTCGTCCGCTAATTGCACCTCAATCACCTCGGACGTCCACTCTCGAGTGAAGCCATCCGTCAAGCTCCTTCGGTTGTCCGCCAAACCTTTGGCCGATCGATCTTGACCTTGTACCAGCTTCCACTCATCTCTGGTCGTCCGTTGATTGCACCCCAATCACCTCGGACGTTCACTCTCGAGTCAAGCCATCCGTCAAGCTCCTTCGGTCGTCCGCCAAAACCTTTGGCCGACCGATCTTGACCTTGTACCACCATCTTCAACATCTCTGATCGCTCGC